>JAOTRH010461307.1:0-28497 GCA_034768845.1 Heliamphora exappendiculata
TATATATATGTTGTGAGGCGTAGAGGCTAATTTGTGTCTCTTCATTCTTACCCTAATTCCCTATTATTATCTCTCTTTCGTTTCTATCTTCTTATTCTCTCTTCTCTATCCTAAATCGCTATTTTATAATTTAACTTGGTATCAAACTATGAAGCATGGATATGTCGGAATAGGTGTCGTAGCCGTGTCGGACACGCCGGACACACGGACAATCCGGGGACACTCCAGGACACGTGTCGGACATGTCATGTGGAAAAGTCCTATTTTTAAAAAAACATATTTTAGTCGGACACGCCGAGGGACACGCAAGGGCACGCGTGTCCAATTTCGGGCACACCTGAACACGTCAAACCCGATGATAAAATAAAAAACCCTAAGAGCCTCAGTGCACAGTTTGAAAAAAATACTCGGTTTCTCGTCTTCTCTACCCACTGCGACCTTCACCAGTGAGCTCGACGACTACCGATGACTTCAATCCCACTGGTGACAATCACCGACGACCTTCAATTTCCCTCTAAGTAAGCACTTTCCTTTTCTTCCTTCAATTTTTTGGTGGCTTTTATCTCTATTTTTCGTTCTACTTGTTTGCGTCTTCTTCTCTCTTCTTCTCCCTTCTTTTTTTAATTTTTTGATTTTTGTTTCCTTCGAGTCTTTGAATGATTCGAAGACAATGGCATGTTTAATTGTTTCCTAGTTTTTTTTTTTTTTTACCATTTTGGTTTTTTCTTAACCTTTTTAGTCAATTTTGTTTTTTTTTCTTTATCTTTTTTCTAGCTCTTTTCTTTACTTTTTTAGTTTTTTCTTTACTTTTTTTTTGAGGTTGTTTGTGAATGTTCTATTTATAAGCATGGGGTAAATATATAGATAAAAATATATTTTTTTCCATATTCCCGCCGTGTCCGTGTTCTGGTTTTTTTGAAATTGTCTTGTCCTGTGTCCGTGTCCTTATCTATGCATCATAGGTATCAAAGCTCTGGTTCTCGGAGGTCCTTGGTTCAAATCTCGTTTGTTTTCTTGTTATGTTTCTTATTGTGCACTATGTTCTGTCTTTGTTGGTGCACTTGTGTAGTTCAATTTATTTGTCTCTCCACGTACGAGATAGGGTTGTGCTTGAAAAGGAGTATTAGATAGCTTGATATATATTGTTTGGCCTATTTTCTAACAGTTTAAGCTTTTGAGACAATTGATGAATTATCATGGTATCAGAGCAATTTAATCCAACCCTAGAACACGTCAGAAAACTCTGAGCATCGTTGCTAGCCGATTGTGGCGTGCTGACGTCATTATTCGTACGATGATGTTAGTATGATGTTTGCCCTTGTACGAATGTCGATTGTGTTGCTCGATTCGCCTTGGTCTCCTGGTATTTGTGGTGATTTGTTTGGAACTTTTTGAAGCTGTTTGTAGGTCATTCAATTTTTTGAGCATTTTATGATTTTCCAAAACCTTAGCACAAGATTTGGAAATCACGACATGATTTGTGGTTTTTGATGGTCGAATCTCATCCTTAAGGTGTTGAAAATCATAGTTTGGGTCAGATTGGTGTTCATTTTGATGATTCAGGAGGTTTCTGATCGATTTCTCTGACTTGTGAAACCTTAGCTCTGTTTTAGAAGTCACGATTTACCTTTTGATGGTCAAAGATCATTCTACAAGTTTCGAGTGCCGACTCTCATGGTTTGAGAAGTTTTGTACTCGATTGGTGTTGATTTGTTGTTTTGAAGTCGATTTGAGCCTTTAAGTGGATTTTGGCACTAGAACACCGAAACCCTAGTTCTTGATATGTTAATCGAGGCTTCGCAAGTTGTTTTTGATCGTTGATACCCATCCTATAGGCGCTGATTCTTCATGTGTAGGTTTGATTTGTGGTCAATTGGTGAATCTTGGTGTTTAGGTTCATTTTTTAACTATTGGACCAGTCGGCACCTCCTTTTTGGTCTTCGACTGCTAGTTTGTGATTCAGAGTTGATTTGTTTGGTTCGATTTAGCTCTTATGAGGTTCAATTTGGCTTTCTACTAGGTTTTTGGCAGCCTCTCTCTTGTGATTCGTCTTTCGTGATATGATTTGGCTTTGTTTCGTTATTCTGATTAGATTTCATTTCGTGATTTGGTCTTGTTTGGGTTTGTTTGGGTCTGCCGTATTTACTTTGATTTGATCTACAATGGCCGATGTAAAGACTTTATTTGGTTTTCATGATGCTCCTTGTCAGCCACACTTCGATGCTGTTTGTCGCATACTCCACTACTTGTAAAGTGCCTTAGGTCGTGGATTGTTGTATTGTCCATCTGATCATTTGTCAGTGATTTGTTTTAGTGATGCTTATTGGATTGGTAGTTGTTTTGATAGGCGGTCTACCTCTGACTATTGCACATTTGTTGGCGATGATCTTGTCACTTAGCGTAGTAAGAAACATAATGTTGTTACCCATTTCAGTGTTGAAATAGAGTATCATGCTATGGCTCATAAAGCATCTGAAATGTTGTGGGTTCACTTTCTTCTTCAAGACTTTGGCATCACGTCTTCTCGTCCTATGAAGATGTTTTGTTATAATCAAGCATTACTAATAATCCTGTGTTCCATGAGCGTACTAAGTATTTTGAGATTGATTGTTGTTGGATAACTTGATATACATTGTTGGGCCTATTTCTTAACAGTTTAAGCTTTTGGGACAATTTGTGACTTGACATGGTATTAGAGCTATGACTTTAGGAGGTCTTGTCGGTTCCTTTTAATTTTGCAATATACTCGCGACGTGTTGTATATTGCTTTTTGTTGTTATAGAAAGGTATGTCTATATGTTTTATGCATGTGATAACTTAGACATGCATGTTGGTTTCGATCCCGGTCTTGTTTGGGCGTTGTGGCAGAAAGTTGAAAATTTTCTGAGCAGGATTGCTCGATCAGTCTAAAGACCGCTCGAGCGGTCTATTTGCGTGGGCTATAAAAAGTGGCAGCTAGTCGAGCGGTCTGTTTGCGTGGGTTATATAAAGTGGCAGCTAGTAGCCTTGGTTTTTGGACCCAATCTTGTGCAACAAGCTTCCTTCTCTCTTGAAAGAAAAACCAAAACCTTAACCTTCTCTCTAGCTTTTGGCTTAGTTTGGGCTCGGTTTTTGGCGTTGCGATAGTCGAACGTCGATATGCTCGCCGTGGGCTTTGCGTTTATCTGAGCGGAATCTCGTTTTGGCAACTTTGGTTTTTCGCTGGTATTTAAAGTTTTGAGTTTTTAACTCTCTACGGTAGGAATCTAGGCTATCTTGCTTTAAAAAGGGTGTTACATGTGATTAAATGCATTTTTTTACCGTTTAAAATACTATAAATATCGAACTTTGTGTTTAAACCGTGTTTGGTTGGATAAAAAGTATGTTAGGCACTTTTAAGGTTTATTACAAAGTTTGTGAACGTTTGTGTACGTGATTTTCAAAAGAATGAGTTTTGAAAACCTGAAAGATTTATGTATATGTTGCGAAAACATGGTTTTGGGAGGTTTGGAGCTAACCCTTGGAGTTGAACCGTAGTTTCAACCTATGGTTGATAACTAAGTGTCTTTAAATGTTTGTACATGGCTGTGTGCCTTTCTAGATGTATAGCAACTATGTGCGTAACTTGGGATTCAATTGCTCTTGCGGTGAAAGACCGAAAAGAATTGTCTCATTGGGGCAGGTACTTGTTCTGCGGTGAAAGACCGTAAAGGATTGCATAATTGAGGCGGATGTTGGTTCTACGGTGAAAGACCATAAAGAATTGCATAAGTGGGTTAGTATTTGCCCCTCGGTGGAAGACCATAAAAGAGTACAAAGCGTATAGGAATCATCGTTGGTTGTGGAAACCTGGTGGAGGATAACGTGTGTTTATGTTTATTAAATTGTTGAACGTTAGTGGATTATATAAAAACTTGTGGTTTTAAGGATGGAAAACTGTTTTGAGACTTGTGTCGTCAAATTGTTTATATAATCTGTGATTGCATGTTATGCTTTTAATTCATGCTAGTATATTCCTATTAGGTTTCGGCTTACGTTGTGGGGTTTAAAACCTTTTAGGTGAAAATGATCATGTAGCTTGATCTTGAGGAGCCCTGGAGGTGGCGAATGACAAAACTCTTTGTTTTGTAGTTTGGTAGTTATTACCAATTTTGTTACTGGAGCATGTAATGATGTAATATGTTTTTGATTTCAAAGCATCTGTTTTGTAAGCCTTAATACTATGATACCAATGCATGTATGCTGGATGATGATGAGAGGAACCTTGGGTGGTTGTTCTGGTTTCGTGGTGGTAAGAAATGATCTCTTTTTGGGTTGGTTTCAATGTTATAATGAAATGGTTTTCGGTTGATTTTATGTTTGATATCAAACCATGTGCCTCGAGGAAGGTTTTGAACCTTGTTTTTGCATGTTTTAGTTTGACTAGTTATGCCTTGTAGACTGTCAAAAAAAAAAAATGGAAATTGCTTAAGTGTTGGATTTCAAAGGTGGTGTTTTGAAAATTGGTCCAGAGCCAGACTGCTCGATGGACCACTCGAGTGGTCTATCGAGCGGACAATGTGAACTCTCGGTTGTTTTATAGGCCGTGGGAAAAACAGTGTTCAGGTAAGGACCGTTCGAACGGTCTGGGCAGAATCTGAAATTTTTGATTGTTTTGTTTTTATACCTTGGCTCTTGGGGACCTCTATCTTATTCTTTTGAGTTATTCTTTTACCTAAATTAAACCATAAGAAGTGCGTTTTTCATTGGTTTTGAATTTGTTCTTAGCTTACGGCTTGGACCCATTTGGGCTTGGGTGGGTTTGGTGGATCTTGGTATCACAAAATGGATTTTCTTGGGTGGTTTACGTGACCCGGGTTTTGGGGCGTGGGTTTAAGTTTCGTCTGTTTTCTTGTTATGTTTATTATTGTGCACTATATTTTGTCTTTGTTGGTGCACCTGTTTAGTTTAGTTTGTTTGTCTCTCTACGTGCAAGACAGGGTCGTATGTGAGAAGGAGTGTTGGATAACTTGATAAACAATGTTAGGCCCATTTCCTAACAGTTTAAGGTTTTGGACAATTACTGACTTACAACTGCCATTTTATTCGAGACTTATTGATGAATAAGCAAATTATTACTTCTTATGTTCGCTCAGAGAATCAATTGGTTAATATTCTCACCAAACTATTAGCTTGTTCCATGTTTCAGCCAAATCCTCTACAAGCTGGGTATGTTTGATATCTATACTCCAGCTTGAGGGAGAGTGTTAGAGTTTATTTTATGTTTTACTAGGTAGTTTTTTAATTATCTATGTGAGGCTCATACATACATACATACATACATATATATATGTTGTGGGCTGTAAAGGCTAATTTGTCTCTTCATTCTTACCATAATTCTATGTTATTATCTCTTTTTCGTTTCTATCTTTTTCTTTTCTCCTTTTAACCTTAAATCGCTATTTTATAATTTAACTATTTATATCGGTGTTTTCATTGAAAAGCGAAAATATGATACCACTCAAGTACAAAATGATGAGACATGACTTTACCCTACATTAGGGAAAATTGGAAAGATGCAATGGCTACAACTTACAAGTGACAATATTTTCCTTTTTCTGAATGCTTGCTCTCTTTGAGGTTCCACTGTATATTTATATAACATTGTTGCCTAAATACATCATAATTACAAGGCTGAAATTAAGCCATTAGAATTAATCTAATCTACCAAAAAGAAAAGAATAATCTGTATAATTAGGCCATAATTATGGCAAAATATATCCTGATTGACATGCTAAATATATTCTGATTGACATCCCCTTTCAAATTGGTGCGGGTTGGTTAAGAAGCATCAATTTGCCCACAAGGAACTGATGGCGCGGTCGTGGCATGGCATTGGTAAACAGATCAGCAAGCTGAAGATCAATGGAAATATGAGGAAGAGAAATGACGCGAGCATCTAAGGTCTCCCGAATAGAATAACAATCGACCTCAATGTGCTTCGTACGTTCATGGAAAACAGGATTAGCAGCAATCTGAATGGCGCTGGTGTTATCAGCATGAAGAGGAGTGGGATTAGATTGGTAGAAACCAAGTTCAGCCAGAAGTCCACGAAGCCAGACGATCTCAGAACATGCAGCAGACATGGCACGGTATTCAGATTCAGTAGATGATTTGGAAACATGAGGTTGTTTCTTACACTTCCAAGAGATCAAGGAATTACCAAGAAACATGCACCACCCGGTGACAGACCGCCTAGTATCAGGACATCCAGCCCAATCAGCATCGCTATAGGCAACAAGATGGAGAGGAGAACCGGTTGGAAAGAACAACCCTCGGTGAGGTGAACCGCGAAGATATCGGATGATACGACGAACAACAGCCAAATGTAGATGATGGGGAGTTTGCATGAATTGGCTAATCTGCTGAACAACGAATGAAAGATCAGGCCGAGTAATAGTTAAATAATTTAAACTGCCTACCAATTGTTGATATAGCGTAGGGTCGAGGAGGAGATCACCTTCCTCACGACGATACTTCGTGTTGACTTCTAAGGGAGTATCCACTGAAGAAGAGTCATGAAGACCAGCTAAAGCAATCAAATCCTGGGTGTACTTGTGTTGATTCAGAAAGATGCCAGAAGGATCCCTATGAATTTCCAACCCCAAGAAGTATGTAAGAGGACCAAGATCCTTCATAAAAAAGGAGGCCTGAAGATGATGTTGTAGACGAGTGATCAAGTCGGAATTAGTCCCCGTGATAACATTATCATTAACATAAACGAGAAGAAGAACAAGACCGGCAGAGGACTTACGAAGAAACATAGAGGAGTCATACTAACTCTGCTCAAAGGAAAACTGAATCAAGGTAGATTGGAACTTATTAAACCACGCCCGAGGAGCTTGTTTCAACCCATATAAAGAACGCTTCAATTTGCATACATCAGAAAGAGGAGGAGGAGGCCAAGCCAGGTGGCAGAGTCATGTAAATATCCTCTTTGAGATCGCCATGAAGAAAGACGTTTTTAACATCCATTTGATGAAGGGGCCACCTTTGGGATGCTGCAATAGAAATAACCAACCGTACCGTAGTTATCTTGGCAACAGGAGCAAATGTCTCCTCATATTCCACCCCATATTCCTGTCTGTTACCAAGAGCAACCAACCGGGCCTTATAGCGATCTAGAGTACCATCAGAACGCAGCTTGAGTGAGTAAACCCATTTACACCAAATTGCTTTAACTTGGTCCGGACAGGGAACAACATCTCATGTGTGATTGTCCTGAAGAACCTGAAGTTCTTCATCCATTGGCGCCCGCCAGCATTCATGCTTAACAGCCTCAAAGTAACAAGAGGGAATTGAAATAGTGGATAAAGTAGCATGAAGAGATGTATGAGAGAAGCCATACCGATCAGGAGGGCGAGAGACTCTAGTAAAGCGCCGAGGAACAATGGCAGAACCCAGATCTGGCTGTGCAGTTGGGTCAAGCTCAGGTGCCGGGTCAGATGCATGAAGGGGTAATAACGTTGAGCGTCGACGTTCATACACGAAGTCAGGTTTGAATCGTTCAGGAGGAGAAGACAAATCATCAAAATGAGAAAGAGTAGTGATCTTAGGCAAAGATACTACATGAGTAGAAAAGAAAGACTGATTTTCAAAGAAAACAAGATGACGAGAAATACGAAATCTGTTAGAGCTTGGATCATAACAAATATAACCTTTGTGTGAGTTACTATATCCCATAAAGGCACATTTTACAGATTGAGCACAAAGCTTGTGTCTTTCATGTGATGGTAAATGAACAAAGTAAACACAACCAAATGTATGCATATCAAGATAGTTGGGATGCACGTGATGCAGACGATAATAGGGAGTTTCAAATTGCAAGACACCTGCAGACAATCTATTAATTAAATAAACTGCCGTGGATAATGCTTCTACCTAGAATTTAGCGGGAACAGATGATTCAAGCAATAAAGTGCGAACAACATCCAACAGATGACGATTCTTACATGCAGCAACGCCATTCTGCTGAGGTGTATAAGGACAAGAACGCTCAAGAACAATTCCTTTTTGTTTAAGAAAGGCATGAAATTCATGAGACATATATTCACCACCCGAATTAGATCTTAACACTTTAATACCTGAAGAGAATTGAGTTTCAATAAATGCCACAAATTGTTGAAACACAGAAAATACCTCAGATTTAGAAAGAAGAAAATAAATCCAGGTATATCGACTATAATCATCAATGAATGTGACAAAATATGTATAATTTGTATGAGATATGACAGGTGTAATACCCCATATGTCACTGTGGATCAAATCAAAACAGGTATCAGCACGACTACCATGTGTAGAAAAGGAAAGAGACTTACTCTTCCCCAATTTACATGTAGAGCAATCAAACGAGAGACGAGAAGAAAATGAAAATTGATCTTTATTACCCAACAAACCAGAGTTAATTAAATGAGACAAAACAGTAGAATTAGGATAACCCAAACGTTTGTGCCAGACATCAGTCTTATTGTTAATAGTAGTACAAGCCAAAGAAAGGGAAGAAGGCATAGCAAGATGAAGAGGAAACAAACGTCCAACTTTAGCCTCTTTCGCGAGTATCTTTCCCGACACCTGATCCTGCACAATACAACCATCACGAGAAAACCCAACGTTATAATTATTATCAACCAATTAACCAACGGAAATAAGACTAGTAGAGAGCTCAAGAGATATAAAAACTTCTTTAACAACGGAATTAATATCCCCAACAGCATGAATAGGGAGTTGACTACCATTAGCCGTCTGAATGTACGAAGATCCATGATAATTCCGAACGTTGGTAAGCGTGTTGGAGGAACTAGTCATATGATTAGATGCACCAGAATCAACAAGCCAAGGTGAAGATGATAGTGTATTGTTACCTTGAAGCCTTAAGGCTGAAAATGCTGACATAATCATTTGCTGAACGGTTTCAGGAGTAAGAATAGCAGGATTACCAACCGTAGAAGAAGTCGCCGTACCCACCGCAGCTTGATAGGTGCTAGTTTGACGATTCTGGGGATGAGTGGGACGAGTGGGACAATCTTTGATAATGTGTCCAGGTTTCTTGCAATAATTGCAAGACTTCTTGGCACATTGGGAAGCAATATGGCCATATTCCTTACAGCTAAAGCATTGGACCTTCCGCATATCTCTTTCCATGCTTTTCCTGTGAGCTGCATAGGCAACTTCGTTAGAGGTCATATGATTTTGCTGAAAAATACATTGTGTTGCAAGGCGTTGTTCTTCACGAAGTAATTCCCCAAAGCACATCTCCAAAGAGGGAGAAGGATCACGATTCATCAAATTAGAACGAGTGGCCTCAAATTCCATTCGTAACTTCATAAGAAACTGATCTCTCTTGCTTTGTTCATCGACCTCCTGAATAGCAGCGAGAGATCCAGCTGGGACCTTAGCATAAATAATATCAGTAAATTCACTCCACAAATTCTGAAATTCAGAAAAATACTCTTGGATGGAGAGATTCCCTTGACTGTAATTGGCGATCTCATTTTCTAACTGAAAACGTCTTGCTGTGTGATCCTGGTTGTAAACTTTTTTCAAAAATTCCCACATACTTTGAGCAGTCTTGTACGGCCTCAGATATAGGACAAACTGAGGATCGACAGACCCCAAAATCCTGGATATCACACGGGCATCCTTAACCGTCCACTGAGCCAGCTCTTTACGTTCCATAGGAGCAGGATCACTCCCATCGATATGACCCCATAATTCTTTTCCCATAACAAATAATTGAAACTGAAATTTCCAAGCTGAATAATTTTTTCTAGTAAATCGGACCCCAAAATATTCGCTGGTAGACATAATAAAATTACAAATAACAAGAGAACCAGAGTCTGAGAAAATCACAAATAACGCGAGAATCAGAATATGTGAGAAAACCACAAATAACGCGAGAACCACTAAAGAGAGATCCATGAACCAAGAGCTGATGACCAAGAGGCGTGAGAAAACCAAGAGACGCGAGAACCAGATTGACGAACCAAGAGAACCAGAGTCGCGCGACCAAAGGGGTTGCCGACGGGAACCAGTGGACCAGAAACAGAGTCGGCGGAGGTGCGACGCAGGTCGACGACTTCTTGGGTGACGAAGAACAGCGACGAAGGTTGTCGAAGAGCAGCGAGCCTCGCTGGAGGTGAGAGAAAGGCTGGCGAGCCTTCCCGGGTGTGCAACGAAGGGCCGCGAGTCTCCCTGAGAGTGCGTCGAGGGTCAGTGAGCCTCCCTAGGTGTGCGACTGGAGACGGAAAGTCTGGTCGGTGGTTCTGGCTAGGGTTTCAACGGTTGTTGGTAGGTTGGCTAGGGTTTCAGAGATTCAATGGTGGCAAAGGTAGGTTCTGATACCATGACAATATTTTTCTTTTTCTGAATGCTTGCCCTCTTTGAGGTTCCACTGTATATATATACAAAATTGTTGTCTAAATACATCCTAATTACAAGGCTAAAATTCAGCCATTAGAATCAATCTAACCTACCAAAAAGGAAAGAATAATCTGTACAATTAGGCCATAATTATGGCAAAATATATCCTGATTGACAAGCTAAATATATTCTGATTGACAACAAGTATTCCATGTCCATGAACACATGAGCATAGAGAGCATTTATATGGATATATGAAACAATTTCCGCTTTGTGGCACCCCAGAGAGCTCGCCTCTGAGCATAAGCTAGCTCGACTCCTATGAGTCTTCCACCTTCATCATCACTTTGCATGCCAGCTCCCTTAACAAGATATGGGTTTACAAGCCCAGCGTAATCGGATGCTTGTAGACTATGCCTCCAACTGGACTTGGCCATAGTGCTCGACAAAGAACTAGAGCACGAGTCTAAGTGTCGGACATGGCAGTACAACTCATCACAATTTGACTCGATCAATCAGTCTCTATTGAGTCGTCTCCCCCATGCCCCATCTAAACTCAAGTGAACCACTGCTGCACGATGTTCTTGGTTGCGCAGCTAATCTCCTACTCACTGTCTCCATCCATGACTCTTCTAAATGATTATTCAAAGTATCCTATGCTGGAAGCATGGCTTGGATGTGATTTGGAGGTTAGAGCGAAGCGTTTGGCAATGGATTCGCGCTTCGAGTGAGGCTTTACCTCGACCAGCCGTAGAGGAGAGTGGGACGTTGACCAAGACACTTGACATGTTAGAGTTGGTATCATATCTACTGCCACCTGGCCGCATGCATAATATGACTCCACTTGTTGGGCATCTGTCCTTGGACGAGTGGACCCCCTTCTTCGGCTCCAACTATGAAGAGCTGACCCTTAGTTTTTGAAATACAAGATATTAACTCAGGCAAAATATCTTCGGCCTAGCTCTCCAATGTCATCTCCCCCTCTCTAGGCCTGCTGTGGGCTCTCACCTCCTGTACCTCTGGTGGTCTTTGGCCATTGAAGTGCTCTCTGGCTTTCCAGACTCAACTACTCTGGTCTATCCTTGATTCCCATACCTACAATGTTGATGGATCAACACTCAATACAGCATTACACTGCATTGGATGAATAAAATATAATTTAAAACAAAGATGTTTGTGGATTGAGCTTCTATCGTGCTTGGCAATCATAGAACTGCTTCAATTGCTCAAATAGTAGTTCACTAATAGCGCCGCTCTGCTAACTATTATATGGTGACCAAGAACTTAAGAATTTTTGGTATGTTTTCAGAATATTGTTATTATGACGGTCTTATGACGTACCTCTCACCTCTCAGCTATCCCATGAACTTGTGGGATCCTATAAAATGGTATTGCACTTTTCAAGAGAGGCTGTTGGTTATATCATAATATATCAGGCAAATGAGGCTTTTAGTGACTAGTCAGCCCTGGATTATGAGAGCAGGTCCTTTTTAGCTGCTAAATTCTTCTTTTCCATCAATGATATGCTGGTTTAGTCTCATTGTTACTGCTTCAGTAGTAGTTTATCTATGTATCGACATCGTTCTTGTTGTTAATTGTTATTTGCAGTAATGGTGCACTTCTCCAAGTACTCGCAGGAAGTTATTTCTCTCATAAGATACCAGAGGTTTGGTTTCGTTACTTTCAAATCTTTCAAAACATGTTTGTCTAGATGGCATAGATTAGCGAGGATTGTGTTATGATAAGAGAAAAGAATGGGAAGCCTTACTTCAACTGGATAGGAACACACTTTATTTATAATAAGAGTAGAGAACATCATAACATTCATACACATGCACACACCAGATAAAATAAACATAATAATAATAATAATAATAATAATAATAATAATAGACTAACACTAACACCCCTCTCAAGCTGGAGTATATATATCAACTATGTCCAACTTGTTACACAGATATGAAACACGCGGACCCGGTAATGCTTTGGTGAAAATGTCTGCACCCGTTCCCCTGTAGGAATAGATCCAAATGTGAGGACTCCTTTATGATATTTCTCACGAACAAAATGATAGTCAACCTCAATATGCTTCGTCCTCTCATGGAATACTAGATTTGCGGCTATATGAATCGCAGGGGTATTATCAACCCAGAGTTTGGCAGAATCTCTAAGAAAAAAGTGTAACTCTGTCAAAATCTGTTGAAACCACATAATCTCAGCAATGGCTAATGCGATGGCTCAATACTCCGTCTCAGTGCTAGACCTGGATATCTCACCTTGGTTCTTATTTTTTTTCAAGAAACCAAGTTCCCACCAGCAAATACGGAGTAACCAGATGTGGATCTCCTATCAAATGTGCATCTGGCCCAATCAGTATCAGAGTATCATTCCATTCCCATTTGTCTATGAGCAGAAAACTACAGCCCCTAACCTGGATTCTTGTGCAAATAGCTGAGAATGTGTAACACTGCTCACCAATGGGGAACACGGGGATCAGACATAAACTGACTTACTACACTCACTGGATAAGCAATATCTAGACGAGTCATGGTCGTAAGATAATTAAGCTGCCCCACTGTACGTCGATACTGCTCAGGGTCCGAAAGGATCTCTCATTCTTTCGGCTCTAGCTTGACATTAGAATCCATAGGTGAATCCACTCCTTTGGCATTCATATACCCTGCTCGCTCCAGAATATCAAGAACATACTTTCGCTGAGAAATAAACACCCCTTTCTTATTTCTGGTTACTTCAATACCAAGAAAATATTGAAGTTCACCAAGGTCTTTCGTCTGAAACTTGGTGCCCAGGAACAACTTAAGCTCATCAATCCCTCCACTATCACTACCAGTGATAACAATGTCATCCATATACATAACAAGTAAGATGCAACCGTTTGAAGTATGCTAAAAGAATACAGTGTGATCTTTTGGTGACTGCCGAGGGTCAAATTCCTGTACTACTAAGCTAAAGCGGTCAAACCAGGCTCTAGGAGACTGCTTTAGACCATACAATGAAGGACTCAAACACACATAAGACCCCCTTGAGCAACAAAGCTTGGTGGTTGCTCTATATACACCTCTTCCTCCAAATCACCATGAAGGAATGCATTTTTCACGTTGAGTTGATACAAAGGCTACTGATGTGATGCAGCCAAAGACAAGAATAATCGAATAGAGGCCATCTTGGCAACATGGGAGAAGGTATCAAAATAATCAAGCCCATATGTCTGAGCATAACCCTTTGCCACGAGACGAGCTTTTAACCGCTCGAGAGTGCCATTAGAATGAAGCTTGACAGCATATACCCACTTACATTCATTAGTTGTCTTCCCAAGAGGAAGACTTACCAGGTCCCATGTATGATTAGTCTCAAGGGCATTCATCTTCTCAATCATAGCCTTGCGCCAACCTAGATGAGAAAGAGTATCTACAACAGAGTAAGGCAAAGAATGCTGATCAAGTGTAGTGATACCCTTGTGGACAGTAGCTGGCACACCACGATAAGATGTAGTATACAAGAGATGATCTCCGCAACTACGATAAGATTTGCATAAAGCAATAGGAGGATTACTTACCTGATCAGGGGCTGGATCCAGCTGAGGAGACACTCCCTCAAGTAGAGGAGAGGTGGTGGGGCCTGATGAAGATGGTGACTCTGATGATGATATTAGAGGTGAATCCGGGGCAGCAGGAGAAGACTCCCCTGGAACATCAACTGGAGAACTGTCAGCTGGAGAAGGTGCCACTGGTGACTCAGTGGAGTAATGATACGTCAGAGTACTGTCTACACCATGATCAAGAGGGGAGGAATGGGTAGTCGCTGACCCATAGAATGAAGCAGACTCAACAAACACCACATCTTGAGATATGATAAACCGTCGCAACTTAGGACTGTAACATCGATATCCTTTCTGTGTTTTAGGATATCCCATGAAAGCATACTTCAGTGCACGAGTATCCAGCTTTGTCACACTCTTTCTGGTGTCTCTAACATAGCACACACATCCAAAAATCATGAGGGGCAATGAAAACGGAACATGCTGAGGAACTAAGTGTAATACCTCGACCCTTCTCGTGGCAACGATATTGTTTGTTTTGGGTAAAAACCCTCATGGTTTTGTTCTTTTCAAGGAGTCACCCGTCTTTGCATTGCTTCAGCGTAAGCACGCTTAACTGCGGAGTTCTGCTAGGGTCTCTACCACCTGGGAAAAGGCCTCGTTACTGTATAAGGATCTCAGGTTTTTCCTTTATAGCCCAGGAATTCCCTCTCCCTTTCCGATGTGGGATACTAAGATATCACAATCCATCCCCCTTAGGGTTGCACGTCCCTGTGCAGTACCTTGCTAGCTCTGGTAGCCTGTTAGTCTTTATCGACCCGCCCACTCAGTAGCCCGCCCACATGTCACGCAAGACGGCAAGGGCCCACACTCGGAGGTGGGACAGTTTGCTCTGATACCATTTGTAACACCTCGACTCTTCACATGGCAACAATATTGTCCGCTTTGGGCAAAAGTCCTCACGCTTTTATTCTTTCCAGGGGGTCACCCATCCTTGCATTACTCCTGCTTAAGTACGCTTAACTGCGGAGTTTTGCTAGAGTCTCTACCACCTGGGAAAATGCCTCGTTGAATGTAAGGGTTCAAGATTTTTTCTTTTTATAGCCCAGGAACTCCCTCTCCCTTTTCGATGTGGGTTACCAGGATATCACAATCCACCCCCCTTAGGGCTGCACGTCTCCGTTCAGTAGCCTGCCAGCTCCAGTAGCTTGCCAGTCTTTATCGACCCGCCCATTCTGTAGCCTGCCCATGTGTCACGCGAGACGGCAGGGGCCCACACTCGGAGATGAGGAGAGTCGGTTCTGATACCATTTGTAAAATTTCGACCTTTCTCATGGTAACGATATTGTCTGCTTTAGGCAAAAGTTCTCATGGTTTTGTTTTTCCTAGGGGGTCACCCATCCTTGTATTGTTCCAGCGTAAGCACAGTTAACTGCAGAGTTCTGCTAGGGTCTCTACCACTTAGGAAAAGGCCTTGTTGCTGTATAAGGGTCCAAGGTTTTTCTTTTATAGCCCAGGAACTCCGTCTCCTTTTCCGATGTTAGATACCAAGATATCATAATCCAATATTGTGATACCAGGATATCAATATTGTGATATCCTGGTATCTCACATCGGAAAGGGAAAGGGAGTTCCTGGGCTATAAAGGAAAAAACCTTGGACCCTTACATTCAACAAGGCCTCTTCTCAGGTGGTAGAGACCCTAGCAGAATTTCGCAGTTAAGTGTGCTTGTGCTGGAGCAATGCAAGGATGGGTGATCCACTGGAAAAAATAAAACCGTGAGGGCTTTTGCCTAAAACGGACAATATCGTTGGCATGTAAACGGTCGGGGTGTTACACTAACGCTGACAAGGGTGTAGCTCCCTGTAAGACTGAGGATGGCAATCTGTTAATAAGGTAGCATGTTGTCAACACAGCTTCACTCCAGAAGACTTTTGGAACTTTTATCTAAAACATCAGGGCACGTGCAGTTTCCAAAAGATGTCTATTCTTCCTTCCAACCACGCCATTTTGCTGTGGGGTGTCGCGGCAAGATGTCTGGTGAATAATCCCATGTGTACTCAGGTATGTACCAAACACTCCATCAATGTACTCACCCCCATTATCACTACGTAGTATTTGAATAGTTTTGCCAAACTGAGTTTGGACTTCATTACAAAAAGAAGTGAAAACAGTAGGTAATTCAGAACGCTTCTTCATAAGATAAAAATAGGTAACCCGAGAGTAATCATCAACAAAAGTTACGAAATACCTAAATCCAAACAAAGACGTGACAGGACACGGACCCTAGATATTTGAATGAACTAAAGAAAAAGGGCTCATTGTCCTATTATTATTCCTAAACACATTGCACACGCAGGTGCTTAACAAAACGACATGACTTACACTCTAAATGTGTAACCTGACTCAAGCTGGGACATAACTTCTTCAGACTTGCCAATGAGAGATGGCCCAACTGGCAATGTATATCCAGAGCCTGAGATGATTTCCCGGAACATGCAACAGCCAAAGTCTCATCCATCACATATAGGCCACCTACCACCCGTCCTCTACTGATAGTATTCCTCGAAACTATATCTTGAAACACACAATGATCAGGAAAAAATGTTACTGAGCAGTTCAAGTCATTTGTAATACGACTCACAGATAGTAGGTTAAACGGATTAACAGGAGTATGCAAAACATCAGAAAGTGTAAGTGATAGATAAAAAGCAGCTACTCCCTGTCTTTTTACCTTCAAGGTTCCTCCATTAGCAACAATAACGCCACCATGTCCAGGGGTCAACTGATAAGATGAAAATGTACCTATGGAATGTGTCATATGTGGAGATGCACCTTAGTCTATCATTCAAGATTTGGGAGTAGCCATATACACAGTTGGGTTACCTGCAACTGTGGCTGAAGGAGTATCAGCTGTGCTTCCAATCCTCATCTGTATGAACCGATCATATTCCTCCTGGGTCATATCTATAGTCCTCCTTTCAGAAGAAGAGGGAAAAGCATCATAATCAGCCACTGCATTGGCCACAGAAGATGTAGGATGCCTGTGCAGCTTCCAACACGAGCTTTGTAGATGTCCCTGCTCTCCACAATAGTAGCAGGACCTAGTGTCATGTCCACCGCGACCTTTACCTCACCCTCCATCACGACCTCTACCTCGGCCTCCATCACCACGCCCATCACGGCCTCTACCACGAAACCCCCCTCTACCTCCTCTACGAAATACACTTAGGGCTGTATGATCACCCTGGTCAGCAGCTATACCTCGAAACTCTTCTCTACTAATTGCTCTGCTCATCCTCCTGAAGACCTCGGATAAAGATAGAATATCAGACCCAGCCAGGATCTGAGAATGTGCTGAGTCAAGCTGCTGATTCACTTCAGCTAGAAAACAAACAATCAAAAACTGCATCCTTTGCTCTCTGAACACCTCATATCGATTGGTAAACGGTGCCAACCGATTATACTCGTCTGCCAACACCTTGAACTCCGTGAAATAATATGGGAAATGCTGCTCTCCCCGCTGTATCCTAAAGATACTCCGCATTACATCATATAACTTGGACAAATCATTAGTTGAGGCAAATGTCTCTTTGAGTATGGTCCACGCCTTTCGAACAGTCGTGGCATTAGCTACCAAAATCTCAATAGAGGACTCCATGGAATTCAACATCTTACTAAGCAATCTTGCGTCATCCTATTTCCATCTCTCATACTCATCAGATCCCTTCTCAGGAGGATCTTCGAACAAATAGTCTTCCTTTTCCATACCTTCAATTGTCAACAATACCTTATTTTTTCATAATACGTATGTTTGTGGTCCAGTCAACTTTGAATCCACTAATTGTGTGGATGAGGAAAACACATTCGTGATTCCTTGTCTATCAGTACTCTTTCCGTCGATATCACGATCTATCAATCTCAAGGAACCACAAGCAATCACATCGACAAATAATAGAACCCAACCATATCTTTAATTAATTATAAATGGACCACTAAACATACATTCGAACCATCTCCATAAAATCAAATATGCTGCGGCAGCCCCTATACCCTCAAAACAGCGGTTAGGTTCCTTTGGGCTGTCAGAACAAGTAGAAGACGAAACAGAGAGTCGAAAAAACTTTACACTAGTCGGCTAGCCAAGAGAGAGTTATCGAGAAGAGCTAGAGTTTCCAGGGTTGCAGGCGTGAGGTCTGGAGAGGAGAAGAGGGGCTGTCGATGCTGGTAGAGGGGAGAGAAGGGGCTGTTGGCGCTGGAAAGGGGAGGAGAAGTGGTTGTCGGCGCTGGAAAGGGGAGGAGAAGAGAAGTTGGTGATGGCTTAGGGTTAGGGTTTCATAGAAGAGGCTGGCGGCTAGGGTTTCATGGTGGCTCTGATACCATGTTATGATAAGAGAAAAGAATGAGAAGCCTTACTCCAACTGGATAGGCACACACTTTAT
Organism: Heliamphora exappendiculata; assembly: GCA_034768845.1. Lineage (NCBI taxonomy): Eukaryota > Viridiplantae > Streptophyta > Magnoliopsida > Ericales > Sarraceniaceae > Heliamphora > Heliamphora exappendiculata. The sequence continues at coordinate 18,380 of JAOTRH010461307.1, forward strand.
TTATAATTAGAGTAGAGAACATCATAACATTCATACACATGCACACACTAGATAAAAAATACATAATAATAATAATAATAATAATAGTAGTAGTAGTAGTAGTAGTAGTAGTGGTAGTAGTAGTAGACGACTAACACTAACAGATTGTTCAAGATATAGTTAAAATCTTGGAGTATGACGAAGAATTTCTCATATTTCTTGTGGAAGGCCAATGCCATAATATCGTACAACAACAGGCCAGCGACAGAGGCAGTCCCTTATTTTGAGCAGGTGATTATATCTGTTTCTTGGCATTTAGATCATGAGATGTTTGTGGTTACCTTTGTAAATTGTCAATTTATTGTGCTTGGTTCCGTGTACGTAGAGTATTGATATTTATTTCCCCTAAAATTAAATCTTTTTGATACATGGCTCTTCTTTTGTAGTCTTCAGAATAAAAAGAAAGAAAAAATGATGTCCATCATTAGTTTTTGCTACTGGCTATGCAGCATTTAAATGTTGGCTTTAATAAAAACATTTCTCAATTATAAAATTTGTTCTATCCGTGAGTTTGTGGCTTTGTGCTATAATGTGCTTCACATCTTGTATTCTTATAAATAAATACTTGCTAGTTTTAGGTCCTAGTCACATTATTTTAGATTAAGCATATTCTTCAAGTTCATTCATTTGTAGATTAAGCATATATTTATATTTGTATGTATGTGTTAGCTTTGTTAGCTTTATGTGTTAGTTTTATTATTATTGTCATTCGGTGTGGTTGGGCACACCGTATCTTATTGTATGTTCTCGCTAGTATATAAATAAACGTTGCGTGTCCCATTAGGGTTAACGCATTCATTCAATCTCATCATGTCTATTAATATGGTATCAAAGCCACCGGACTTTTGGCAACCCTAGCAACCACCAACCTTTCGCTGCCAGTCGCCGGACCACCAAAACCCTAATTAAACCAGTCGCTAAACAAACCAGTCCCGAAAATAGTCGTCGACAGCCCCAACACAGTTGCTGACAGCCCAAAAGCCACCGACAGCCCCAAACTAGTTGCCGACAGCCCAAAAGCACCAAGTCGCACCACCAAACCACCAAACCCTCGTTGACAGACCACAAAACAGTTGTCGATAGCCCAAAAACCACCAAGCCGCACCACCAAACCATAAAACTCTCGCCGACATACCACAAAACAGTCGCCGACAGCCTCAAAAACCCTACCCGACCACCCAAAATAGTCACCGGACCACCAAACCTAGTTGCCAAACCACCAAACCTCCACCAACCCCTCGCCGGCACCTCGCCACGCCACCAAAACCCTCGCCGACAACCACCAGACCTTCGCCGACCACCCAAACAGTCGCCGACCCACCAAACCTCCACCCCAACCTTCGCAAACAGCCTCATCCAGTGCCGACAGTCCTCTTTCTCTCACTCCCGACCCTCTCTCTCTCTCTCTCCCACCAAAACTTCGCAAACCCTCACCGAAACTTCTCTCTTCTCTCCCTCACTGCTTCTCGTCAAGCATCTGTGAAATGGACTGCAATAAAAGGTTCTGTGTTGTCCAGTTCTTATTGATGCAGTGAGGGTCGTCTGCTTGTGGGTTGTGATTCGTGTTTTTCTTCTGTGAATACTTGGTATTTGACGGAGGATGTTATCGGAGGGATATAGGTCTGCTACCCGGACTTCTGGAACTGCTGAGTCTTTGATGGGTACCGGGCGACCAACGAGAAATGAGGTGTTCTCTTCTTCTACTCGGCTTGTCGATGAGAAGCTTGATGGAGCTTCTACTTATCCTTTGTAGCGAAAGAATGTGTTGAAATCCCTGCAAGGAATAGAATTGGATTCCCACCTATTTGATGATGCCCTAGTGTTAGTTCACCTACCTACCGAATGTTGGTGCGAGATAATGCTCGTCTCTTTAGTCAGATCATGAATTCATTGAACCGTAGTGTCAAGGTCTTGGTTGCGAGCGCTGATACGGTGAAAGAAATCTGGGGGGCTCTCGAAGATACGCATTCATCCACCAATGATTTATCACGCCTCTATAATGTGATGCGAGAATTTTTTTCGCTCTCAACAGGCTGGTCGTCCCCTTCTAGAGCACTTTATACGATTTAAAGTGCTTGCCGACGAGTTTGATAGGCTTCTTCCCTTCACCAATTCGCTCAGTAAGTTTCAGGACCAACGGATGCAAATTATAGTGGTGTATTTTCTGGCCAGTTTAGATTCTAAATAGGACACGGCTCGTTCCCAAATTCTGGCTGGCACTAACATTCCCACCTTGTCTGAGACTTTCCGTCGGGTGAGTCGTTCGATGCGTCGAGATGACACCCGGTCTTCGCCTGATGCTAGTAACCAGTCCGCTTTTGTTGCTTATCGAGGGGGCAGTGGAGCCCGTAGTTGTGGCCGTGGCTGTAGTAGGGGCGTGATGGAGGTCGGACTTGTGGATATGGGGGACGAGACGGAGGTGTTCGTGAGACTCGTCATTGCCACTACTGTGGTATTCAGGGCCGTCTCCGTAGTGAGTGTTATAAATTATATGGAGGACCTTCCCCAGTAGCCAATGCTACTGTTGATCACTCCTAGGAAGAATTTTCTTCTTCGTCTCAGAAGCAGCTTGTTGAGATGACATCAACAGAATATGAGCAGTTTATTCAGTCTCAGGTTGTTGGTCCTTCTGATCCTGTTGCCGCTATCTTTGCAGATAATCCTAGTGCCTGTTTGGTGACTACCCCATCTGCTTGGGTGATTGATTCAAGTGCTTCCTACCATATGGCTAGTTCTGCAGGTATATTGTCTGATTATCAGGTGACTCCTAGATATCGTGGTGTCCTTGGGGCTAATGGATCTTCTTTACCCGTTAAGGGGCGTGGAGTTGCCACTCCCACGCCGTCTTTAACCCTGACAATGTCTTACATACTCCTGGAAATCTATTTAACTTATTATCAATCAGTTAGCTTACTAATGATCTCAATTGTTGTGCGATTTTTTATCCTGATGGTTGTGTTTTTCAGGATCTTACAACGAGGAAGATTATCAGTAGAGTGTGAGTCATTTGGGGCACGCGTCTATATCCAATTTGCATAGTCTTTGTCTTAGTTTTCGTTTTATTTCTCATATTGAGTGTGAATTGTGTCGGTTGGCAAAACACCTGTGTGCGCCTTTATTACCTCGAGTCAATAAATGAGCTTCGGCTCCTTTTTCTTTAGTCCATTCTGATGTTTGGGGGCCGTGTCCTGTCAAGTCTGTTTCTGGTTTTCGTTATTATGTCATATTTATGAATGATTATTCTCGCGTAACTTTTTTATATCTTATGCGATATAAATCTGAAGTAGCTTCTATTTTCTCCTCATTCTGTATGGAAGTACAAACCCAGTTTCAGACTCAGGTGAAGTGTTTATGCAGTGATAATGGTGGTAAGTATCTCTCCACCCCGATGAAGCATTTTATGTCTACTCATGGTATTATTCATCAGACTTCTTGTCTCGCTACCCTACCGCAGAATGGTGTAGTTGGGCGTAAGAACCGCCATATTATGGAAACTGCTCGTGCTATTTTGTTTTAGATGCAAGTCCCTAAGAAATTCTCGGGGTATGCCGTTTTGATAGCTTATTACTTGATCAACCGCCTCCCCTCTCAGGTCCTTGGTGGAAAACTTCCGATGGTGGTGCTCTTTCTAGCGAAGAGCCCTTTCTCCCTGCCTTTGAGAATATTTGGGTGCCTTTGTTATGTTCGGGATATCCATTCCTGGAAAACGAAATTGGATGCTCGTGCTGTTAAGTGCATTTTCCTTGGTTATGCTAAGACTCAGAAAGGGTACTGCTATTTTTGTTCCTCACTAAATCGGTTCCTTGTCTCTCGGGTTGTTGTGTTTGTGGAGTCTACTCCTTTCTTTTCTGCGTCATCTTCGGTTGTGTCGGGTGTTGAGAGGTCTGATCTTGACAGTCTTGATTTTTTCGTGTCTCGTTTGCCTTCCTCTTCTCCTGCAGGTATTCCTACTACTGAGGGGTCCTCTCCACCTTCTCCATCAACTTCATCAGCTCCATTGGAACTCTCCTCTGCTGAGCCAGTCTCCTCGTCCGATGATCCTCTCCCCCCGATTAGTACTTCTTCTCCTGACAATGATGCTCCTATTGCTATTCAAAAATCTTATCGGACTTGCAAGGATTACCCACTCTATACTACCTCCTATAAGGGGCTTTCAGCACCCTTACAGGGTTGTATAGCCCCTCTTGAACGGGCCGTTATTCCTTGTACTGTGCCTGCAGCCTTAGTTAACCCTGGATGGTGGGGTGCTATGTTGGAAGAGATGCAGGCTCTTGAGTCCACATCTACCTGGTCTCTTGTTCCTCTCTTGGTCGGTAAGCAGGCTATTGGATGCAAACGGGTGTTTACGGTCAAGGTTAATCCGGATGGTTCTCTTACCTGCTTGAAGGCCCGTCTTGTTGTCAAGGGGTATGCTCAGATGTATGGGGTTGATTATTTTGAGACCTTTTCCCCCATCGCCAAGATGGCTTCTCTTCGCTTTTTTATGTCTCTAGCTGCTACTCGCCATTGGCCTTTGTATCAGTTTGATGTGAAGAATGCCTTTCTTCGTGGCGATTTGCAGGAGGAAGTCTATATGGAGCAACTTCTAGGTTTTGTTGCTCAAGGATGGTCCCAGCTGATTTGTCGTCTACATCGATCCTTGTATGGCTTAAAGCAGTCTCCACAAGCGTGATTTGGTCGCTTTAGTATGGTTATGCATCAATTTGGCCTTTTACAATCCGAAAAAGACCACACTGTGTTCTATAGGCGCTCCTCTGCTGGATGTATTCTATTGGTGGTTTACGTTGATGATATTGTTATCACCGGTGATAATGCTGTAGGCATTTCTGAGTTGAAACAATTTTTAAAATCTCAGTTTCAAACTAAAAGACTTGGGGGAATTAAAATACTTCCTCGGGGTTGAGGTGGCACGAGGCAAGAAAGATATCTTTATTTCCCAGAGGAAGTATGTACTAGAAATTCTAGTTGATGCGGGGCTTCTGCAAGCGAAGGTGGTTGAGTCCCGTATGGACCTGAGTGTCAGACTTCTTCCTGATGAGGTTGCTGTTTTTCCTCATCCTGACTGATATAGGCGAATGGTTGGGAAGTTTAACTATTTGACAGCAATGACAAGACCGGACATAGCCTTTCCTGTGAGTGTGGTGAGTCAGTTCATGGCAGCATCTCGGGTTCCACATTGGAACGCCGTTGTTCGAATTCTACGACATCTCCACAATAATCGTGGCAAGGGGGTCCATTTCAGTGATCATGGTCACTTTATGATGGAAGGATATTCTGATGCTGACTGGGCGGGATGTCTTATTGATCGGAGGTCCACTTCCGAATTCTCTATATTTCTTGGTGGCAATCTTATTCCTTGGAAGAGCAAGAAGTAGGACGTGGCCTCTTGGTCGAGTGCCGAAGCTGAATATCGAACCATGGCCCTGGCTACATTTAATATTTTATGGCTCCGTCAGTTGTTTAGTGAGTTGGGTCTTCCTTGCCATGGCCCAACAAAGCTGTGGTGTGATAATAAATCTACAGTGTATATTGCCACAAATCCTGTGTTTCACAAGCGCACGAAACATGTCGAGGTAGATTGTTATTTCATTCGGCGCGAGTGTTAAAACGGTGTGCTTGTGTTCGGATCAGTTCGTATAGGAGAGCAATTGGTAGATATTTTCACTAAATTTGTTCCGGGTCCTCGGGTTCGATACATATGTGACAAGCTGGGCATGTTAAATATATATGCTCCAATTTGAAGGGGGGTGTTAGCTTTGTTTGCTTTATGTGTTAGCTTTATTATTACTTTTATTATTATTGTCATTCAGTGTGGTTGGACACATCGTATCTTATTGTATGTTCTCACTAGTATATAAATAAACGTTGCGTGCCTCATTAGAGTTAACACCTTCATTCAATCTAATCATGTCTGTTAACAGTATGGAAATATATATGCTTTTGGAAATTGATATTCCCACTCCACTTTTGTAAAAATACTCCAAAATTTGTCTTTTAGCATACAAAATTACACGACATGATTTTCAATGCAAACTAAAATACAATTTTGGGAGTGTATTTATAAAAAAGTGGAGTGGGAATATCATTTTCCAAACTTACAGAATGACACAAGTTACTATAGCAATGTTGTTGTTCTAGCACTCCAGAAAAATGTGTTGGAAATCTGGTTGCTGTCATGGTGAGGTTTTTCTTTTGCGGCTGCACTTTTTGTTAATGGATGGAGTTAGTGAATTTAAGGATCAAGCTTAATAAATATGAGGGTTTCCTCTTTAAGTTGGGTAAATTACAAATATATCCCATGAGGTACTTGATAAATTCTTTTGAATCCCTGATGAATGAGAAATTACATCCCACCCTGTGAAGTTTATATCTCCCATAAAGTTGTCGTTAAAATTCTGGATGGAATTCTGCTCACCTCATCAAATTATGACCTCAAATGACAAAATTACCTTCCCCAATCCTATTCCCATAACCTTCCCTATCTCTCTCTAAAACCCAGCAGCTGTTCAACACTGCATAACACCATTTTCCACTAAAACTAACACTTGCCACAAGTACCTAGCAAGCACTCTCCTCTTCAACCCAGCAGCTGCTTAACAATTTCCACCATCACCAACACCATTTTCTTCTTCCCAACTCGTTTGATTTTTGTTCTTCCTTCTCATTCCATAACCAGCAATAGAGTATGGAGAATCGAACTGCACTGAAAGGAGCCATACAGTGGTGAATCCTTCACATTAGATACAAAGATAGCTAATCAAAGTGTCACGCACTAGAGAGAATCAAATGCAGCTTTATTCATCATAATTGCTGCCGAAAACCTGCCCAACAAGTGTACTAACGCATAACTTTTCTTCACCCTTGAAAAGAAAACTCAACCTTATTCTTGCTCTTCACAATCATAGTTTCTTGATAGCCGATATTGGTTGTGTCAATTGGCAATTTGTTACGGTGGCGATGACTATTGGTTTGTTGCGATTTGGGGTGTCCGTCAATTGAGTAGTGATGTTGGATTCGGCTTGGGGAGAATTCGAATGATTGGGTTTGGAGAGAAAGAGAAGAGAGAAATTGGCATGAGATGTAGGAAAAGAAAGAGAATTGAAAAAATGAAGTCGATAAACAATGTGCCTAGGAAAATGGGGGAGGGGGGTGAATAGGCCGAAATCCAAAAACTTGTAAACCTAATAACCAAACATAAGTACTGAAAATAAATGAGGCATAGATTTTACGTGAAACTTCAGGGAGCAAACTCCTAAAAGAACAAAAACTATGGTCCCGACAACTCAAAATAATCTACTACTGAAATCAAGAGTACAAAGAGTTTTAAACTGAAGGATTTACAACCTATGACGATTAACCTAATTCTGATGCTCTTCCTCACGCACTTCTCGTACTTGACCTCTATGCCTTGATGGCTCTAACTAGTAATCCTCGAGAATTGGCTTCTCGATCACTGTCACAGGTGGCTCTATAGGTCCAGAGTCGGGGGGATGACTGGAATGTTTGGGAATATGGTAGGCTCTTGATGGCTCGAAACCGCCGGAGGCGGAGGAGAGAGCGAAGGCAACCCTAGGAGAGAAAGAGAGAGAGGGAGGCCATGGAGAGAGAAGCTTAAAGTCAGGGGAGAATGGCGGATGAACAGTAATTTTTTGAAATAGGAGAATGAGCTCCTTTATATAGGAGACAAAGGAGCCTGAAGGCTGCTACCACCAAGAGACAGGTGGAGCCATTCCCTTGGAGCAACAACCTGGACGTACTGGCCACTGGTGGAGGCCTTTGATACCTGACATGACAAGGGAGCACATGCTCTACCCATTGTCGCATCTCATAGAACCGTATTCCTCAGAGTGGTCAATGTACTTCTTGTTTTCTTCTGTTAACGCCCCTCTCTGTCTAAGGTTGGTCAGAGTGGAGCCACCCCAAGGGTGGGGTAAGCCAAGCAGCTCTGATGATCCCTCAGCTTTAGCCTCCAAGCCACAATCTTCCAGAAATCCTGAGTGAGGTCTCCTAGGCCTAGCTTTTAGTCTAGGTCTTGTCATGGAATCTTATCCATTGTTAAGTGTAAGGGGAGTTGTAAACTCTCTTGACGAGCAGAGAGGTTGTCTGGAACCAACCCCTCTTGAGCAAGTGGAATTGGGTGGGTCGAAGCTAGCCCTTGTCAGGCGAACGGAGCGGAGTTAGCTCGGAGGTGGATGACCATACCCACAGACACCAACCCAATCAATGTAATATGAAGTGGTGTGTGGGTTTTTATTAAAATGCCTGAAAACGAATTTGACGATATGAAATCATGTGATTCAATGTTTTTCAAGCATACATGGAGATAGGGCTGATTTTCGTGTCTATAAGGAGAGATTGAAATATGTTTATATTTACTTTAAAAATGGCCCTCAAAACCCTAAAAAATAAAACATGTGCCCCTGTGTAGCGCTCAAGCGGAAAGCAAGTGCTTATTAGTTGATAAATAAAGCTACGAGTCCAACACTGGAGGTCAAACCCCTAAATTTAGACATGTGACTGATGCATAAACCTCATGAATGTACAAATGTGCTTGTAGTCAACAATTTTTACCTAGCATGGAATATGAAGGATCACATAGCCCTTTCCCAAATAACTTTTTATTTTTTTTATTTGGCTGCATTTTGTTATTTTTATTCAAGGCAACAATATTATATGTATATACACACAGTAGTAGGTGGCTGTCACAGTAATCTATATGCGACTGAACTACAATAGAGCTAATATGAGGAAAAATAGTAATATGTAAACCTCAAACATGGGTCAATCAATTGCCAACTCTATAGAATTTACAGACAGACTGAATAAATCACAGATACCCAATAATTGTTATGAGAAATTGTTTGAGACAAAATGTGTGTCAAAGAACTCAAAGTTTGCATATGAGTAAACGAATAACAGAATATCAGAAAAGATGGTCTACACAAAGTGTTCGCATCATGTAACAAACGACATTGGAATCAATTTCCTGAGATAGAGCATACAAACATTTAATTAAAGCAGGTAATCATGCAGTTTTTTTTAATGTTTTTTTTATACATACTAAAGAAGAGAGACGCAAAACAACAAAGACGAGATACGTGCAGCTAGACGGGTTAATCTAAAGACATCATACCTATATATTTCTTAAGGTATTCAAATCAAAGAAAATCTGAAGGTTTGGTAAAAGGGTCAGCTAGCTGGGATTCAGTGGGGATGAATTCTAAAGGCACAATGCTATCCTCTAAAAGATCCCTAATGAAGTGATGGTGGATGTTGTAGGGATTATTGGAAGCAATATTGGAAGCGACACATTAGGCAATTAGCATATTGTTAATTATGGATTGATTACTAGAATCAACACATTAAAAAATTATGATCTTGTTGATTATGATTTGATTTGCGAATTTATTTATTTCCTTTTATGTAATTCTTCATCATCAATATAAATAGATAACTATACCTCTTTGAAAGTAAGCCATAAATTATAAATTGTTTTTATTCTTTTTGGTATCAGTGAAAATAAAAAAAATAAATTCTTAGATCCTAATCCTGCCGCCTTTGTCATCACTGAAACCCTAGGTCCGTTGCCACCTTTTCCCTACTGTTGACATCTCTCGTCATCGAGCCCTTATCTTCGCCGACGCCTCCCTCAATCGCCGATCATCATCATTATTGTTGTTGCCTCCCTTCGTCATCACCATTGCCACACCCTTGGTTCTAGTTGTTGACACCTCTAGTCGTCGAATCTTCATCAGCTAACAACCATCGCCGTCACAACTCTAGCCCGTCGACACCTCCGTAGTCGAACATTCATAAAGCCTTCCCTAGCCTATCACAACCCTAGCCTGTTGCACTCAGCCGCCAACCACAAGAGGTTACCCTAGCCCCATCGCTCCTGGCAAGGGCTGGTACTCGAGTCTTCATAGATATTGCCCTCTAGCCGCCTCAGCACCTCGTACTGTGCCACTTCATCTTGCCGTCACCACCTTTGGGTTGTGCCGTTAATATGGGTTGGCCTCTCCAGCAGTTAGATGTGAAGAATGCATTTCTTCATGGAGATCTAGAAAAAGAAGTATATA
>JAOTRH010461328.1:2391-28494 GCA_034768845.1 Heliamphora exappendiculata
GAGTAAAAAAATTTATAATACTTTTAATAAAAAAATAACTCTACTCTTAGGCCTTTATTGGCAATTTAACTTTTTTAATTTTTTGGTTAAAAATACAAAAAAATTAGTATTGTCCGTTTGGCAAAAAAAGTAATAAAATTAAAAAGTTAAAAAATCAAATTAAAATACAAATTTTCAAAATATTCAAATCAAACTCCTATTAATTTTAAAATATAATAATACTATTTATTCATAATATATTTACTACTACTATCATCTACATATAATTATTAATATCAAATATATAAAAATATAAAATTGTTAATTTAAAACAAAAACAAAAAAAGCAAACTTTTTACCCAAAGAACTAAATTTTAAAAAGTTAGTTTAAAAATTAAATTACTAAACAATCTACTTTGAACTTATTTGGCTAAAAACTCAAAAAAGTAAAAAAATTAACTTTTAAATTAGTTATCAATCGGGGCCTTAATAGTAAAAAAAATCTTATTAATATCACAAGCACTATAACTTAAAAATTAAAAATAAATACATATAAAATATTTTAACAAATAAAAAAAAAACCTGAAAAACTTATCCTGACACTCTAATTTTTGTTTTCTTTCTCATTTTTAAAAGAATTAAATTTTTTTTTAAATCAAGTTTTTTAAATATCCAAAACTAAAAATGATGTGGAAATTTTTTTAAAGAATAATATTAATTTACTTTCATTAATTAAATAAAAAAATTTTACTTAGGCCCCATTTGGTAGTATTTATGTTTATTATTTTTTTTATTTTTAAATTTTTTGTAAACTGTAAATAAAAATATATTTAATAATTATTTTTGTTTTCAAAAGAATGTAAAAAATTTTCAAATTTTACTAATTTCTTGTAAATAGAAAAAAAATATATTTTCATATGTTTTATAAACAAATTTTTATTCTATCTTTTTTTACTATCTCCGATCATATTTTTTGACTACCACATTCGATCGCCTTTTTCTAGTCACCATCTTCAACTATTTTGTCGGGTCACTATTTTCAACCATTACATTCTACCACCACCACATATAACCACTAGTTCCAACCACCATTGTTATTTCTTGCTATCATTATCAACTAATACTTCTAATCGTTACTTTTAATCACTACTTTTTAAGTATTTATGTGCTAAATAAATAATTATTTATTTATAAAAATAAATATTTTTTTAATTTTTATAAAAAAATTTAAAAATTATAAATATTACCATACGGGCATTAATATAAATCAAACATTTATTTTGTCCCAAAAATAAATCTCTTATAGAGATAATTAATAGTGAAAGCAATTGTACCCAATAATTTAGCATAGATGGGGTACATCTCATCGTGCTCCACAGCTGTCTTTCCCCTGTCGTTTTGGTCACTCATCAATGCTCCCTCACCAATTTCGTCCCCACTCTCAAATACTCCTACCCACTGTCTTTCCCCTATTGTTTTAAAAGCCCTGATTTTAATTTTTATTATAAATTTTAATAATAAATTATAATTTTTTTTAAAATATTTCATTTTTACTATAAATTATAATTATTTTTTATTTTAATTACAAATTAATATATTTATCAAACACTCGTAACCTCTATTATAAATTATTATTTATAAGTTATTAATTTTAACAATTTCAAACACCCATATTAAATTGTTGTTAAAATAGAATAAAACAGTTATAATTTATAGTAAAAATTGTGAATGTTTAAAAAAAATTATAATTTGTAATAGAAGTTATGGTGTTTGATAAATATGTTAAATTGTAATTGAAATAAAAAAAAATAGTCATAATTTATAGGAGACATTGAGAGTGTTTAAAAAAATTATAATTTACTAATAAATTAATAGTAAAAAGCTAAAATCTAATCCGAAAAGTAAGGCAAAACACTTATGTTGTATTATTTATATAATATTTTTTATAAAAAAAATATTAATACATATTAAATTAGTTATTTTTCTATGTCTTATTTACTTAATAAAGTTGAGCTATTATTATTTTACCTCAAATATTTTTTATTATATAATTTAATGAGAATATTTTTTTTAATATTAATACACTTTTGAATGTGAGATTTATCACTTTTACATATATCAATACATTTTGCACAGATATTTATACATTATAAATTTATTAGTACCGCCCAATAGACGGTGATTAATATTTTTTTTTAATAAAATAAAAAATTAGTGAACAGTTTAATTTATTGGCAGTTTATTATTTTTCATTAGTAGGGTAATAAAAATAAATTTTTTCAATATCAATATACTTTTAGATGTAAAACCTACTATTTTTACAGATATTAATACACTTTGCACATATATTTATACATTATAAATCTATTAGTTACCGCCCAATGGGCGGTGGCTAGCATTTTTTTTAATAAAAAAAATTGATGAATAGTTCAATTTATAAACTATTTATTATTTTTCATATAGTATAAAAAAAATTAACGAGCAATGTTCATCTATATAAAAAATTTTAACGGGTAAAGTTATTTTGGGATAAAAATATCTTAAAATAAATAAATTTATCTGTACATTTTTAAAATATGTATAAAAAATACATATGAATTTATCTATTTATTATTAAAAACACATAAAAATAACACAGATAAATTTATTTGTCTTAATAAAAACATGTATAAAGAACACAAATTTATTTGCGTATTTTTAAAAAATATATAAAGAATACAGATAAATTTATCTGTATCTTTTCAAAATATATACAAAAAATACAGATAAATTTATTTATTTACATTATCTGTGTTGATATGCAAAATGATAAATTTATCTATTAGACATAAATAAACAAACAGATAAATTTATCTCTTTATATTATCTGTATTGTTATACAAATAAATAAATTATCTATTAAGTATAAATATATAAATAAATAAATTTATTAATTTATTATGTAAAATAAATAAATTTATTTATTTATAAATTATTTTTAAAAAAAATTATACAATTAAATTTTACACGTTAAAATTTATGTTTAAAAATTTTTAGCTGAAAACCCTCGTAATAAAATACACCTATATATTGACACCTTCTCCTCCTAGACTACCGAATAATTACGGCCGCTACCCCTCTTCCCCACTCACCTTTGGAAACTGCGCCCATTGAATTTTAATTACAAACAACTTTTGGTACCTTTTTTTTATTTGGCAGTTTTCCTAACAAACTCATATTGCAATTTAGATCGAAAATAGTATTTTTATTATACGACGTGTCATAAATGCATAGCACGAATACCAAAAATTAGTGGTAAGATATATTTGGGAGTAAATTATACTTACACTCCACATATTTTTATTATATATTATTATTTAATTTTTAAAATTATATTGTACCCTCTAGTTAATAACCTTTGTTAATGATAAAAATAAAATGTGAAAAATACATTTTTTTTGTTATCTAAAAATTCTACTGTTTCATCCAAATTCAAAGTACATAACCTTTATTCTAACTCCTCTAATTTTGCCGACGTTGAAGGCGAAGAACAATACTTTAGAGTCTTATAACCACCACGAATTCAAACCTCTCTTTGAATCATCAACGGAGGCGGAACTGAACATGTTTGTGTGGTGGTGGCAAACGGGGCGATGGTGGTAGTGGAGGGTGTTTATGTAGCGGTAGTGAGGCGTGCTTGGTCTGTCGCGAGGGTGCCGCCGCCGCCAAGGTCAAACCCAATTTCATGGTGAATCATTTGATTACATATAGGAAATATGGAACTGAGGATTAGTGGGAGTAAACTCATGATCAAAGAAGCGAGGCCTATTTTTCTTCTACGATTTCTTGGCCAATAACAGAATCGATTTGAATCTAACCCCTGCTTTTTTACCTGAATTATTTTAGAAACTTTGGTGATGCAGATGAGATATTAACTAGAACATTAACAGTATCAGAATGACAATTTGGTGTCGTACTTTTTCTTTTACTTGTAGAATGAGTGAATAATACTATTATTGTTATGGTACAATAATAGTATTCAAAACAAATAAGTTTAAAAGCTAAATTTTTAAAAAAAATTAATTTTTTTATTGATCTCAAACAGGCTCTAAGGTTGGGCTGCATTCTTGACGGCTTTTCAATAGCATAACCTTTTTGTAAAATCACGCCTTTTAGTATGTTGATTTTTGTAAAAGTAATAAAATCACACCCTTCTAAAATATATTATTATCAAAATTTATTATTTTGATTAAATAATTATTCGTCGCGTATCAAATAATAATTAGGAAAATTGTCATAATATTAGAGTAATGACAAACTCTGGTGTTTGATATTATTAAAATTAATAATTTATAAATTATAATTTATATTAAAAATTATAATTATTTGATAAAAATTATAATTTATAATAAAAAAATATAAATTTTAATAAAAATTATGAATAATTAAAAAAATTATAACTTATAATTAAAATTAAAATTAATAATAAAAAAATTAAAAATTAGTAATAGTGACACAACTCAAAAGAAAATAAATTTATGTTTAGACTAACTTTTTTTGAAAGTTTTTTGCCTTAAAAGCCTTAAAGTTAATTTTTTAAATATATTTTTATATTTAATTTTTTATAAAAGAATCAAAAAAATCAAAAAATTTAAAAAAAAAATAATACAAATATAGGCTAAGAAAGCGACAGCTGGCCAGTGACACTAAGCCTAAAAAAATATTAATCCAAATATAGGCTAAGAAAGCGACAGCCGGCCAGTGGCACCAAGCCTGAATTTTCGGTTGAGTTTCGTGGGTGAAACAATGATGCATATATAAGAACTCAAAAGAGTACGAACTAAATTAAAAAAATATGGAAAACTCGTAATTTTAAAATAAAAATTATGAAAAATGTTAATCATTTTTTAATGAGTAGTGATTAAAAGTATATAATGTATAAATATATGTGTAAAATATATTGACATTCGTAAAAATAATAAGTTCCACACTAAAAAAATATATTAATAATAATTTTTTTAATATAGTATCCACTAGACGATGGTAAGTACTATCCTAAAATTATTAACTCACATTTTTTTCACTATATTAAATTATAAAATTTTAATATAAAGAGTTAATAGTTTGATATTTATGACATACCTTATCCCCCTTCATTTGGATTATATGTCCCTTTTCTTTCAAATTATTTTTCACTATTTTAAAGTGTTAAAAAATATATACCTTTTATATTTTATTCAATCTTGTTTGATACATTCAACATGATCTTTTGGGGTTTGCTCCTTCTTTGACTTGATGTTCAATTATTTTTTAATTGTCATCAATTTTTTATAGTTAATTGGTGGTATTTGATGTTACAGAAATTAATAATTTATAAATTATAATTTATATTAAAAATTATAAATATTTATTAAAAATTATAATTTATGATAAAATAAAAGATAAATATAAATGTTTAAAAAAAATTATAACTTACAATTAAAATTAATAATAAAAAATTAAAAATTACTAATAATAATTTTGCTAAATATCCCATTACATGAAACTTCTTGATTTTAATTGAAATCCCATTAATAAACAGTAGATTTAGTTTTTAAAAAATTAATTAAAATATACATAAATTAATCCAAATACTTAAATAAAATAAAAAAACATAACACGGAGAAAATGAGAAACGGGCGCCAAAACACATTATTGTTCACCTCCAAGAAAAAACTGAATTTGTTTTTAGGAATTTTGAATTTATAACATCACGTGATTAGATAAAAAAATTTAATTGCATAGGTGCCAAATAGGGAGACAGCTCCCTCACAGAATGGTGAGCCCCACACTACCGTCGGATCCAACTTTTTGTATTAGCCATGAGGATTGGGACTAGGCACACAGTACCCTACTTTATAATATGTATTTTATAAATTTTATTACATAAATTTATATAATGTCTATTGAAAATTTTTCATTATGTGTTTCACATCTCTACAGGTAATGTAGTTAAGGTTTTGCTTGGCATAATGACTTATTTAGTTATTTTATATTAATTTTTTAATTTTTTTAAATTCTATAGTTATAGTTTTTTATTTTTTATTTTTCGGAACCCATAAAATAAGAAAATTGATAAAAAAATAAAAAACTAAAAATAGAAATTAGTCAACAAAGCAAATTTATATTTAATTATTATTAGTAGTATTTTTATTTAATTAAAATTAATTTTTAAACTTTTTTGTCAAGTTTTTGTCACTAGCTTTTAGTTTTCTATTACTAATTTTAGTTATAAGTTATAATTTTTTTTAAACACTCATAACTTATGTTATAACTTTTAATTATTATTTTATTTTATTTTAATTACAAACTATAATTTTTATTAAACACTTACAATTTCTGTTACAAGTTACAATTTATAAGTTATTAGCAATAATATTTTCAAATACCTCATTTATAATTTTGCATTTTTAAACTTATTTCTCAATAATTAATTTTTGTTATAATTTTAAGTTGTAAAAATATTTATTGTAAATTGATTGAGATGTAAACTCAGTTTAGTTTGCTACTTTGATTTGATTTGGATTGAAAATATTTGTTATAATTTATATTTTTGTTTATAAATCAAAATTACTTTAAAAGTTAAATTTAAAATATATATATTTTAGTATTTTTAAAAATTATTTCTCAATGAATATTTTTTATTATAATTTTTACAGTGTGGTAAGAAGCACTCAGCTAAAAGTCAAGGCTGAATGGGGAAAACAAAGAACAACGCAACAATGAGAGAGAGAGAGAGAGAGAGAGAGAGAGAGAGAGATGCTTTTACTTACTGTTACTGTTTTGTCTCATCAATAATACAGTTGTGCGAATGTTGGCAGCACGGGAGCAATGCAAAGGCCGACGATATATGTGTTATTATTAAAATTAATAATTTATAAATTTTAATTTGTAATATAAAATTTTAAATTATAATTAAAATAAAAAATTATTATAATTTATAATACAAATTATAAATATTTTTAAAAAATTATAATTTATAATTATAATATAATATAAAAAATTAAAAATTATTAACAATAATTTTATCAAATACTTTTTCCAGCAGAGACTTCTTTGATGTTGGATTTACTAATATTACCATGCTGCTAGTCTTTTTGAAATTCATTTCTAAGTCCCATTTTAATAATACATGGGAATGAAGCTGTAGAGAATAGAAATCATGGCCTATTTAGTTTAGGCTAGATCCTCAGCTTACCACTCACCAACAAAATAAACAAAGGCATAAAAAAGAATTGATACTAAACAAAACTGTAAAAAGAAAAAAAATCTTAAAATAAATTAACATCATGATGTTTTTGAATAAGTTTTTATATCTTAATCTAAAAATAAAGGTCGTAGCTGTGGCTATAGGATGTCACAGTTGTACTATTTATAGGTATAAAGATGACTGCTAAGCATAAAAACCCCACGGCCATTATATTTCAGAACTTTAGAAAAATGTTGTTGTGCTCAGTGTGTTTGTGAGTTTCGAAATAAAATGAAAACGACAGTAAATATATGAAATAGAAAGTTACAAATACACTGTTTATAATAAAAACTTGAAGAAATAATAATTGTATTGAAATAAATAACAAATAAGCAATTAAAAACAGAAGAAACCTCACCCACAACACTCTCGGGGGATGAATTTGAAGGTTTATAGAACAGTCGTAGTTTCTGAGATTACCTCGTATGAATATCCATATTGAATGGCCTCTCAGGGGTAAGAATAGGATGGCTCCAAACCAATATCAACTTTACGAGCTTCTCTAATGCAAGTAAGAACATGACCAAGGCTTGGGAAACGAGAAATGAATGGGTAAGTATTAATTTTGGCAGAGTTTGGACCTTCAGGCTCTTTCTCCCTCTGTTTTTTTTTTTTTGAAAAATGACACCTATTTATAGGTAAAGTGGGCAACACAGATCCTTTCTGAAATGCTGCCACCTATCAAAAAATGGGTAATAGTGACGGCTGCCACCTTTTTGCTTTTGTTTAGTGGTTGCTGTGACCTTTATAGTAGTAAAAAGAACAATTGTGACTTTCAAATGTTGCAGCTAGGTTTAAAGTTTCAATAAAAGTAACGATCATGACAAAGGAAGTCGCGGCTTGTTTTAGGGTTTTAAAAAAAGTAGCGGCCGTGATAGGAATGTCACGGCCTGAGGTTTTTTTGCGATTTTTTTGAGTTTTGAGCCGAATTCGTGATTTTGCTTGTTTAAGAGTAACTTTCATTTTTTCTTCATTGGAGCACATTCGAGACGGGTGCTTAAGACTTGACTTGGTCAAATTGGGGTGTTTACAGGTACCAAAAGTCCTAGCTCGGGCTTGTCACAAGGAGTCCTAACTTGGCTAGGTACTGAAAGTCCTAGCACGCCTAGGCACTAATTGTAAAGTCCTAACTCACCTAGACACTGAAAACCCTAGCATGCCTAGGCACTAAATCATGAAAACCTAGCTCAGCTAGGTATCCTAAATGTTGATACTGCAGATTTAGTGATCAATAGTTACGAAAATTTGATATGCGGTGTTGCAAAATTCGAAGAAAGCTTATAACATAGCTAAATAGAGAGAAAGAGATGAAAAAATCAGGCTAGCTCGGCTTAGCTCCTGATCTCCTCAAAACGTCAGTAGCTCGCCCATGTTAAGTTGCCAAAAACCTTCAGCAAACATCTCCTCAGCAACTAAAAGTAGGGCTAAACCTATACTCGTTATTTATATTTCATTATTATTTACCGAAAGAAGAATTTCTCTCACCATATTCTGTCAAACAACGCGTGCCAAAATCCTAGCTCGACTAGGTAAAAAAAGTCCTATCATATCTAGGCACTGATCAAAAAGCCCTAATTCGGTTAGAAGTTAAAAGATAATATAATTCGATGGAGTTTTTTAACACAGACCCAATATAAATAAAGTTTTCTACTTCCTCCTGACGGAACATGTAGAAGTTGGGAGTAATTGTAATGGTAAAAAGCTGACAAATGTATTAAATCTAACCAAATACTCTTTAAAGGTGATATGACTAAGGCATTAGGGTTAACTTTCTTCTCTCTATATATAGGTCCTCTAGTTCAAGATAAAGTACGCACATTTAACTCATTTTTTATACATATTTTTTCTTCCAAAGCTCCACTGACTTAGGCAACGATGGACCTCTCACCGACCACCAATTGGAGGGTTTGTTTTGCAGGTTTTCAATCGTCGGAACACCTGAAAACTCGATTGTTTTTATCTTCATCAAGTTTTTTATTATCATTAAGAGAATAATTATATTTTATGATCTTTTATTATATATAAATAATTTAAACATGAATAACAAAAAAAATGAGTTGTTTGAATATTAATGCAAGTAGACATCAGCCCAACCGAACCGATTTTGCACTTCGAAGTTGTCTCAAGTGGAGTGAAGCTGTGGCCATATAGAAAACCGTATAACTAGTGGCTTTGGCGTTTCAGACATAGGCACCAACTCCGGAAAGTCTTGTTGCAACTACTGAATCATTCCCTCTTATCATGATCCCACGCCAACATCGTCATGATCAGCACCGTCCATTATCATCATCAATTTTCTGAGACAGAAGATTGTGACCCCAGTAACAGCGAAGCAAACGAAGTGACGGGGAGCGGGTCTAGGAACAATTTTTCAAAGCTAAACAATTTTTGAAGGCTAGTGTTAAAAACGGTCCACTCATAGATTAAAATTTTTAAATATTATTATTGTATTTTAAAAATAGTAAAAATTTAATTTAAATATTTTAAAATTTTATATTTTTATTTAATTTTTTAATTTTTTTACCAAACAAATAAAATTAATTTTTTACATTTTTAGTAAAAATAAAACTAAAAAATCTAAATTGCCAACGAAGGCATGAAATAGTGATGGCCTAATTCAACTTTAGTATTAACTGCGTTGAACTATTTTTCTTGATTTTAAAAAAGTTCAAATTTAAAAGTACTTTTTAAAAGAATGAAGTGATAAAACACAAATATTAAAAAAAAATTAAAACTCAAATTACACACAAAATAAAGTTTTTTTTTTCTCCAAATTATAAGTTAAAATTTATAATTTAAACATAAACAAACACGCCGAGCTTTATATACCATGATGATGACGACGAGGCGGTTGTTGCTGCGGTGGTTGCTTGTGGCGGTGCAGCTGTTCTGCAAGTACTTCTCAATTTTCTGACTCTATATATTTCTACTATTGTTCCCCGCACCGCCTTCAATTCCTCTCCAGGTAGCCCTTTTACTCCCAAGTCAATCCAAATAAAAAATGCTCTTTCTCTATCTCTGATGTGAATTAAATTGTTCTGTTTGAGAAAAAAAAAAAAAAAAGGAGAATGAGCTTAAACGGTGTGTGTGTGTGTGTGTGTGTGAGAGAGAGAGAGAGAGAGAGAGAGAGAGTGAAAGAAAGAAAATAGACAAAAAAGGTTTGGAAGTTTCGGTGAAGGTGTGATTTTTCTGGCGTTTGTTGTGTAGAGATCAGGAGATGAATATGGCAGCAACTGCTTTGGGGTTTCCTTTTACGTCGGCACAGTGGAAAGAGCTCGAGAGACAAGCCATGATCTACAAGTATATGATGGCCTCCATTCCTGTGCCTCCCGAGCTTCTCTTACCCATTTTCCGAACCGACTCTACTACTACCCCCTCTTCCTGTAACCTCTCGTCCCCTCGCATTTTCTCTTCTTCATTTTCTTATCTTTTTCTGATGTCCTTTTGTTCTCTCTTGCTCTGTAACTCACAAATGAGACACAAAATCACTCGGCAGTTAATTAATTTTGTTTTGTTTTGGCGCAGTGGGGAATGCTTCCGCATTCCAACTCAACTTGGGATTCTCGAAAAGTAAGGATCTAGAGCCAGGGAGGTGCAAGAGAACGGACGGGAAGAAATGGAGGTGCTCAAGAGACGTGGCTCCTCTTCAGAAGTACTGTGAGCGCCACTTGCACAGAGGTCGTCCCCGTTCAAGAAAGCTGGTGGAAGTTCACCCCCCTTTCAACACCGCCACCACCACCACCACTACCACCGCCAAGAAGACCCGTGCTCACCACCATACTCTTCCACCTATTCCCACCGCCACTCTCTCTAGCCCCAAAACTCATACCCACCTTTCCTCACATGAGCTTCTCGCATCTACCATTCAACCCATTAATGAAACCCCTTTATTTCCTCACAAAATTGATGAGAATCTCTCTGTTAGTTCCTCTTACGCGGAACCCACCAGGTGAGTTAATTCTTTTAATCTTTGCTTGTATCAAACTAACAACATGTGCTTATAGCTGTTCTCCGCACCTGTTTTCTTCATTTATTGATGGTTTGTATATTTGTTTGCCAAAATAACACAAAGCGATTTCGAAATTCTTATTCTTTGAAATAATCAAGAAATTGCGCCGGGGGGTGTTATGCCATATTTCAAAATTTTATTAGAAAAAGACACAGGAGATGGATGAAATTAAAATAATAAAATTGAAATTTTATTAATTTTAATTCTTAATTAATTTCAAAGCTACAATTTATAATCTATTCAAATGAAAAAAAAAATACAAACGATTTGTCAATTAATGTGTTAATTTTAACATTAATTACAATATATATATTTATAAAAATATCCATAAAAAATTACTATCAACCGCTATTAATTTTCGTAGCTACACTACAAATAAAATACTATTACGATGTCAGTTGTCATTTATAATTTCTCTTAACAGCTCTCTTCTCATTGGTTGTTACTTGTAATTTTTTAATCTATGAGAATTTAAATGTATAATTATTTTTTATTAAATTTTTATAAAATGTAGTAGTCTATTAAATGAAAAAATAATATTTTTAATAAAAAAATATTAATTATGATATAAATAATATTTTGAACTTTTTAAAAATAAAAACTATTAAATTCTTAAAAAGTCTTTCATTATTAAAAAATTATACTATTATATCAAAATTAAATTTTTAATAGTTATAAATAATAAAAATTCTAATCGATTCTTTTTTTATTTATTTAAAAAATAAAAAATTAAATATCAGAGTTCATCGGATCAAACCACGGTCAAAACGAAAGCTAATATGAGCAATTATTGGCAAAATACTGCAATCTGAAGCTTTGAGTGCTACCAAACATGCCCTTGGAAAACCCCAAATGCGGTTGACACTTCACAGCTTGCGTTTGTGCTTGACAGCTGCTCCTTTTTTTTTTTTTTTGTTACGAATGGATTGCTTCTTCTTTAAACTCTCTATGTATAGCAGAACTTCATCTAGTTGAGCGCACCGTCGTCGTCGAAATCCCTTTCTTCCATCATACTCTTCAGATCGTCGTCCGTCAAGTCCTGCAACCCTAACAGCGCAGCGTTTCTCTTGAGGCTGTCGAAAGTGATGGCCCCTTTATCGCCGTCCATCGGCAACCGAACTCCTTACGGAGCTCTCCGATCAAGCTGTCGCCGCTCAGTTTTTTCGGCCATGGTGGGCAACAAATCTTCGAAATAAGATTGGGTATTGGATGCCATTGAAGAAGATAGAAAGATGGAAAGATTGGGATACAGAGTTTTTTTTTTTTTAAATTTTCGAAAGCCTTTCCAGACTTTGCCATTTTAACTACATTCGAAAGCCTTTCGAAGGCCCATTTTTTATTATTATTATTTTCTTCGAAGGCAACTTTTTCGACGCAGCCATTTTTGTTTTGGAAAGCAACTTTCGAAGCAGCCAAAACAGTATAGTTTGGTTCAGTTTGTTGATTTACGCTTTTGGGTGTTGCAGTTGACTGAAGATTGGGGGGAGAGACATTGTTCTCTGCGTTAAGCAGAGAAGGAGGGAGGGCTCAGTCTTTTTTTTTTTTTTTTTTTAAGTTCTAAGCGCCATCCATAGGCTTCATCCACAGTGTTTCATCTACAAGCACTTGACCTACAAGCACTTGACATTCTTCCATCTTCTGTCGAATTATTATTTTTTTCTTTTTTGAAGGCCATCGAAGGCAGTCTAAGCACCTTTTTTTGAAAGCAAGCTTTTTCCTTTTTCGAAGTTAGCCTAAGCAGCTATGGCAGCCTAACCAGCTTTTTTCTGTTTGGAAGGCTAATTGAAATGTAAAATTTTTATTTTTTATTTTTAATTAATAATTCGATAGGCCATCGACGAGCCTTTTTGTGCCGAATGTTATTTTTATTGTTAAATTTTTATTTTTATTTTGTAATTCCATTTGGCATCTAGTTGGAATAATTCCAATTAGGACATTGGAATTTTTTTATTGAAAATATCGACATAAATTTTTTTTTTTTGTGTTTTAATTTTTGTCGATTTGGAACAAAGAAAAAATTTCTTTCGAATGTAATTAATTTTTTCTTCTTCTTTTGTTGCTTTTCTTTGGTATTATATTTATACAACATAAAATTCAATTTAGCCATTATTGGCTCGGAAAGTTGCCTGCAGTCTGTCGAAGGTTGGGAATATACGAATTTTGAATAATTTTAATTTTTTTTCCTTATTAATCATTATTTATTGGCTAATTACGGAGAAATTTTTTGAAGATTGTTTAACATTTATTACGGGTTATTCAATTTCGTTATTGGTCATTATTTGTTGCTCAACAACGTGAGAATTTTTTAAAATTTGTTGAACTTGCGTTATAGGTTCTTCAATCTTACAAAAATTAACATGTGGTGTAGGTTGTTCAAATTTACAAGATTCAACATGTGGATTAGATTGTTTAATCTTATAAAGATCAACTTGCAATGAGGGAGAATACGCTTCGTAAAGAAGATTATAATAAACTGGTGATAGAGGATAATATTTTTTGTAATAACGATTATAATATACTTGTAATGAAGAGGAATACATCTCACAACGAGGATAATAATATACTTGTTGGTAGTCTATTGTAGGAACTGCGGATGCATATGTTGCTCCATATTCATAACCATTCATGGCTCTCATTATTGTTGCTTTTATTTTTATTTTTTTCTGACTTAGTACGATATCCCACCGAGCGTGCCAAAATTTGTTTGCCAAAATAACACAAAAACGATCTCCTTCGTAAGAAAATTCTTCTTATTTGAAATGATCAAGTAATTGTGTGCTGATTTTATATCTTATTTTAAAATTTTATCAGAAAAAGCCACAGAAAATAAATGGAATCAAAATAATAAAATCGAGATTTTATTAATTTCGATAGGAACCAGTTTCAAAGCTATAATCTATGATCTATTTCTATGAAAAGAAAAAGAAAATACAAGCGATTTGCCAATTAGTGTGTTGATTTTAACATTGATTACAATATAAGTATTTATAGAAATCTCAATAAAAAACTACTCTTAATCGCTATTAACTTTTCACAACACTATACATAAAATGCTACTACGATGCTAAGTGTTATTTATAATTTTTCTCAACTGCTGTTCTCATCATTAGTTGTCACTTGTCATCCTTTAAATTATGAGTATTTAAATATATAATTATTTTTTATTAAATTTTTATAAAATATAGTAGGTTATTAAATAAAAAAATAATATTTTTAATAGAAAAAAATATTAATTAAGGTGTAAATAATATTACATGTTATTGCAGGGGATTTGACTGGGCTATGGAAGATGAAATGCTCACACTAGATTCGTCGGAGCAGCAATGGCAGAATTTGTTGCAGACGAATGAAAGATTGGCACCTGAGGGGTCCATATTAAACGCTAGTGACTCTGTGTTTCGGCAAGATTGCATCGAAATGCCTCTAATTCGGCTTCCAATTCTAGATTTTGGTGAACCTGAAATTGGCCAGCAAAACGGTGAGTGCACTTTGTTTCTCAACCCAGAAACAGAAGTGGCGTGCTTAGAAAAGCAGCATCAATTAGATGAGAAGAAGGGGTCCTCTGTTTCTTCCCTTGGTAGCCTCTCCCCTTGTTCGCTAACTTTGTCTATGGAAATGGCTGCCGGCGACGCTCTCGACGACGAAATGGGGCAGATCCAAATGGGTTTAGGCGTCAGAGATTCAGAACGCCACGAGCCTCGAGTTTCAAGCTGGTTAGGTTCTGTTTCGTCGGTGGGTTCTGCTTCTGCACCAGGTGGGCCTCTAGCCGATATGTTACGACCTAGCAGCGTAGCCGGCCGGAGCTCGGATGTAATTTCTTCTTCCTTTGCCTGCAATGGCGATTGAACTAGCACTCCGGCGAGTAGGCTGTCGCCGGCCCGTGGGGTCCTTCAGAGGACCAGCCCAACCGTTGATACACTCCAACGGCGACACCAGAGATCACGCCTTTCCAGTGGCTCAACTGAGTAACTGAGTTGGAACATTAAATCGGCATTTTTCTCACAGATTTAAGACACATGGTCAATTACAGGCTACTAATTTTTTCCGGTAAGAAGATGGTTTATTTAAATAATTCATTATCTTATTGATAAAAAAATATTAATCTGTGATTAAATTTGTGTACTTAAGATGTATTTTTTCAATAGTATAATTTAACACAAATTAATCACAAAAATTGGATTATCGCCATCTATAGCGAAATTCAGTCAAATCCAATTTTTATGATTTTTGTGATTTTATCTTTGTGTCAAAGTGTATTATTTTCTTCCGTAAAAGTGTATTCTTTTCTTCCGTAAAGTCATATTGATCAAATTAATTTTTAAAACAATGTAGCACAATTATAAATTCTAATATTATGAATTCTACATAAACATTACTTTTATTTAGCATTTATAATTGTGCTATAAATAAATAAATTCAGCAAATTAATTTGGTCAGCATACTATTATTATAATTATTTTTATTTTGTTTATGTTGGAGTAACATTGGACGGTTCTTGTTCCCACCTTACCACGTTCTGCTTTTATTTATTATTATTATTTTTTATGTGAATCGTGTGAGGCTAAGCTTTAAATGGTCCAACAAATATTTTTCACTCAAATCCTCTCAGAAAGTATTATATGTTTGGCCATTTATGTAATGTGAGGTATCTTTCATTTTCCAATTGCAGTCAACAAATGCATTTTTTTTTATCAAACAAAGGTCTCGTTTGGTTATCTTGCTTATATTTAAGTTTGATTAAGTTGATGAAATTAATCTTTTTATCTTTAGTAAATTATTTTTATCATTTAGTTAAATTTTTATACTTTTTAAATTTGTTTCATTGAGACGGGTCGAAAAAGTAAAAAATTTTAATTAAAATATAATTTTTTTTAGAAAAAATGAAAATAAGCACACAAAAAAAAAGAAAAAAAAAAGAAAAAAAAAAGTAAAAATGTCAAATCAATAAATAGTAAAATAAAATAAATAAATAAATATACTAAATGGGGCCAAAATTAAACTTCTTTTGGTAAATATTATCGATGGGACACCTTGCCAACATTATTGTTGGTTAATTTATTTATTATATTATAGCAAAATGTTGTAAATTTTTTTTAAAAATTTGAAAGTGTGATTGTTTGTTAAAAATTCGAATTTATAAAATATAAAAATACACGCTCAAAGTAATTATTTATTATAAATTACTTTATTTTAGAAATAACCACTTGACTTTTTAATAAAGGTCTTTATATTCAATAAATTTTTTTATTGAGATAATCAATAATGTAATATCCGTTAATTTTTTTATTTATGATGTTTTTATGATCTTGAATTAGAGAGTAAAGCAAATGTAAAATAATTAATAATTAAAATTACATTTATTTTCTCTTAATATTTTTCAAATTACATTTTTGAATTTTAATTTTGAAGAACCTATAGGTCAAAAAAATACAACTCCTTTTCCTTTTATATATATAAATACTATATTTATATAAAAGTTAATTATTGTGGAGTTTTACTTTTATGATATTTTGAGATTTTGTGTACTAAATAGTTATTGTAAGGAGTTTTTTAAAATATTTAACGTATTATTGATATTTATATGTTATTACGATAAATAAATAGATATACGTAAATACATATAAATTGTATAGATTTTGTTTTGGTAATATAATATATATAGTGATTTATGTAATATTTTTGGCGAATAGTTTCATTTATCAGTATGGTATCTTGATATCATAGTGATTTACCATTCATTTGCTGTCTACGTTATATATAAATGAGCATATTAGAATGCTGTTACAAAAAATGAGAATGTTAGAGAAATGTGAATATGTTAGTTCAATAGAAATAAGAATGTTGTTTTAGAAAATGAGATAATTATTTACAAAAAATGAAAATGTGTTAGTTTAATAGAAAATGAGAAGTTAGTATGCAGTAAATTATAATGTTATTGAAGTAATTGAAAGTTTTGCTACAGTAAATGAGAATGTTGTTGCAAGAAATAAGAATATTATTGCAATATCTCAAAGTTGCAATATTTATCATACTTGTATTTTTTAATGAGAATGACGAGTTTCAACAAGAGAATTAAAACGATGAAATTCTCGTGAAATATTTGAAATTGATATAGAGTAAGATATAAAAAGTTTTCTAATAGTCGTCCATTTCGTTTTAATGGTTGAATCTTTTGAAGATAATTTCTTGACTATTTCTCAGAAATTTTTATGTATCAATTTTCGATATCTACCACGAAAGTTAATATTCATTTGTAATTGTAATTTCATAGCACTGATTTCGGCTCTGTTTTAAAAAAATACATTGCAATTTTATATGCAACTTTTGCTTCAATATTTCATTCACAATTGGGGCAATTTCAGTACATGTAAAAAATAGGATTTAGTTGGATACTAGTTTTGTTAATGGTCTTTATTTCAGAAAAAAAAATAGTAAAAATAAGACTTGCCGCTAAATTACTCTTTTTTTTTGTTAAACGTATTTATATTGAACTTAAATCCAAACAAGATCTTAAATTTATAATGAAGAGTAAGATAAGAGATCACTTGTCACGGAAATTATATATTTTTGTATCTCAATACATTGAAATCTAAGAGGGGTAAAAATCCTATCAGATACATTTGGCGTTCATGTGGAATGTCATACATCGCGCGGGCCATCTGGTCATGATATTAAATTTCGAGCATATCTCGTCTTAGCTAAGCAAGTGTGGCCGAGCACCAAGGCTAGGCCTAGTGAGTTGCTTGGAGTTCGGGGAAGGTGAGGCTAAGCCTCGAATATAAGATCCAATTCGAGCTTCGATGAGGATCTCTTAGCCGAGGTTCAGAAGAGAAAGTACTCGACATCCACGTCCGAGCAACATGCATTGAGTGACTTCGAAAGATGAGCTCGACGCTTAAAATATGATAATCAGTGCTCACGATATACTTGTCAAAGAAGTGATGCTCATGATAAAAGGCTAGTGGAAGTTAAACTAACGCTAGGGCTAGGGTGTCAGGGAATGTTGACCTAGCCCAAGTTTGGTCTGGGTACCGATGGGCATTTTAACATGACAAGAGGAGTTTGCAAAAATAATAGCAATGATAGATCACTAGCAGATTGACAATTAAGTCTTAATCAGAGTGGGAAAGGACAATCCAACTTGCTCGGGTCGGGTCGAATCTTTGAAAGTGGGTCAAGTGTAATTTTTCTCTATAAATAACCTACACGCCTGAAGGCAAAAGTATGCACTCAAATATACTAGTAAAAATTCTATTTATTTACTCTCTTATGTTTTTTTTCTCTAAATTTTGTCTAATTTCATCATTAGAAGGTCCTTTAAAAAAAGTTACCGACGGATATTTCGTCTTTTTTTGTGTGCAGGAACACGTAGAATACACTTTGAATTGTTCAGATAGCTTAAACGGGAGCTATAAATTCCTGCCTTCATCTTTTACAAAAATAATTAAATATATTTTAAAATTCCCGTATCTTAAAATTTTCATACAAAGCAATGGGCTTCGCGGCATTAAAATAGAGGAACAGGTAATTTTTTAAATTGAAGATAAATGCTCGAAGAGTAAATTTCTCCCATTGATTACACATGGGATGGACATTGATAATGCTGAAAACTGTGGAGATGGTGTAATGGGTTTTGAAGTTGGGAGTTTGTATTCAAATCTGAACTGACTGAGACTCAGTAGTTATAAAGCAGTGATGCTGCTTACAGTGTTACAGTTATTTGTCGCAAAACAATGCAGAATTCATCTACTTGGTTTTTGGTTCTCAATTTCTGGCTGATATTTTCAACACAATTTTGAAAACTAAAAAACAATTGTTCTTTTTAAAAAAATCATTTTGATGCCTTTTAATAATTATTTTTATTTTAAGTCCAGTTAGAACAAATACGTACTTAAATGGTAAAAAGCTCGAGAGATGTAACATTATTAGGCGTGTGGAGCCCGGCTAATGTGTGGGTGGTCCGATCCATGTCCCGACTTGTTTAGGAGGCGCTATAATTTTTGATGAGTTTTTTTGTGAGACGTAGGTCATGAAACGGAGGATTGAGTCAATTTTCCCAAGGCGAGGCATTCATGGATAAGTCTTGCGAGTGTTCTGGGCAGCGACATTGGGGATAAAAAATTCAGACCCTTTTTTTGATTTTTGACATGCTCTTCGGGACTTGTATTCGATGTCTCGGTTAGGAATTTTATCCATATATTATATTGTTTTCTCTTATAGTGAAATTTGCAAATTTGGAGACGATGCCCTAGTTTTAGGCGTGTTTGTGTGTGATTATGTTGCTCTTCTTCTTGTTGTTTTCTATTTTTTGCCATAATATTTATTGCTTATAATGCTATTATACTTCGCGACAAAAGAGGCCCAGTTGCTCACATATGAAGCACTTTAACCAATTTGAATCTCTTTGTGCTCAAGAAACAGTCCACCATTTTGTTGGAGCCTACAGAGTTGTTAAAGCCTTCTCTTATTTTGAAGATTTGTGTCAAATTTCTGTAATGAATTGCCTAATTGAGCATTGGAAAAATGACCCAATCCTTGGTTTTCTTTTTTTTCTTTTTCTTTTTTTGGTCCAGAGGAAGACCCAGTATGTGGCATGGCCAACTAAAAACTAGGGCTTACATATGTTGGGTTTGTGTGGAAGCATCCAAAGTCCAAACCAACTTCCATTGCCTACCGACCCATGAAACTTATACTCAAAATTTAGGCCAAGGAAGGCAATTATTCGCAGCCCCATTAATTGCCAACACTACTTAAGTCCTTTGTAAGTGATAAGGAGAGAATTGGATGGGATCTACAGTTTTAGTTAATCAACCCTTATTTGTTTGTTTAGGATTATATTAGTTATTCTCCATAACCGGTATTCAAAACTCCTTGCCTACAGGATAAAAATTTTCGCACCCCATAGTATTATTAGTTATCCCTTTGAATTATGTTTTTTCTTATTCGACGATTAAAAATAATTATTCAGGAGTTTTGAGAGATGCGAATAAAGGAGAAGTTTTTGCTGCAAATGGGAGCAAGAGAGCTCAACTATCGAAAGGGTAACGATAAAATGGTGAAAGAAGATGGAATCATGGCTGAGGGATTGTGCACCTTAGGTGGACATCTTGAGCACCCATTAACCGGTGGATTCATGAGTCATTGTGGATGGAATGACTTTAATGTTTGGGGCAACTATCAATTTTCAATCCAATTGGGTTCGGAATGTGCTTTGACAATTATTAAGCAAACGTTTCAATCCCCTCCCACGTTCAGAGCTAGTAAAGAGTAAGTACTGTGTACCAAACCGAAGGTGTCAGATCAAGAAATACAATACAAGAAATTTATGACTCTGTGACACAACAAATCTTTCTGTCAATGATGTGAATTACAGAATTACATGGTTCGGTAGTTTTTTCTCGAAAAGTCAGACAAGGTTGTTCAATGAACTTCATTAGTACAATCTACACATCTTCGATCATAGAGTTCATTTATTCGGTTGATCTTCGTGACATTCTCTTCCCAATGCCTTCTCCAATAACAATTCAGCTACATACAGTTATATTATACTGTATAAAGCCCTACATGCTTACGTATAACTTACATCAAGACTTGATGTATAACTCACTATAGTTGTAAGCATGCAGTAATTTATACTGTGTAACACTGTACGTTGCCGAATTGAGACTAGCTCATTTCAACCACCTTCTAAGACCACTGGTTGAAGGAGAAGAAACCTCATCACCAAAGATGTCTAAACATGAGGACGCATTAGACCTTTGCTCCATCCCAGAGCGATCCCCATAAACGCTATTGCAACTAGGAGTACTCGAGTTCAATTCGATAGCAAACTTGCCGGCACCGGCGACGCCATTGTATGGGTCCTGAACAGGAAAGGATAGACGCTTTTTCGCCGAACGGCCGGAACCCAATCTCTCTTTCTCCGGGCTCTGTGGCCTCTGCCTCGGTGCGCTTTGTGACTGAATACGAGCCTTGGCAGAGGCGGTCGCAGCCATGTAGTTCGGCACAGAAGCAGCACCGGCATTCGAATTTGCTCCCGTTCCGTCATAATAAGCCGAGCGCAAGGTGGGCGTTTGAGCTTTTGGGTAGCCCCTGTCTTCTCTCGGGCAGCGTGGGCTGGCGGCCAAGTTCACTCGGAGAGGTTTTGAGTTGATGAAGGGGAGGTTTTCACGTGATCTGCGAAAGGGTGAAGAAACAGAGTCCGGGCAGGGTTCTTGTTGGTTATAATTTTGATTTTGAGATCTCTGTAAATTGGTGTGAGAGTAAGGTCTAGAGGTGTCGATTTCAACGGTTTTAATTGTCTCTCTTGGATGTTCGCACGAAGTTCTTCCTGTCTTCCACTGGTCACACAATATGGGTTTAACTTCTGCCTCTTCGCTTCCTCTGAATTGGTCCTTGTCAGATCTCCAAACCTAGCATTAATTAGAACGATTCAGGGATTTTAGCTAACAGAAAAGATGCCGTTCCAGAAAACAGTACCAGAATCTGTTCCAAAATATATCACCGAATTGGATTCCAAATTCTGGGACAGATTCTAGGATAATTTTTTGGGTGTTTACTATTGTTGTTTAGCTAAAACAACAAAAAAAACGGAAATTTAAGGAAGAAGAGAAACAGAAAGAGACCAAAAGTTGAAATACCTGGCGAGAGAAGGCATAAGCAAGGGCTTTCTCGCGTTTAAGAGCAGATTCTTTTGTTTTCTGTGGCATGAGTTGGATCTCGTCTGCAACTACGCTACTCTCTCTGGACTGCGTTTCAGATTTTCCAAGGCAAATCAAAACAGAATGTAGCAGATTAAACGTAGAAGTAAGAACTTCCAACAAAAAATTTACTTACAATGGACCTTCTGTCTTCAAGGTGAGATACCCACAAGCAGTTGGGATCATTAAACACGGAATCTAAGCTTCCTTCATATGAAAGCCTCTTACGCTGCTCGCACACTCGAGCCTGCGCTCGTACCAGTGCTTGCATGCGTTGTAGAGTCATTTTTGCCCGTTTTCGAACGGTGTGGCCTCTTACTAAGGCTTGCAGCTTCACTAGCCCTTTAAGCGCCCGCAGTGCTCTCCGCGCCTTAAGAAGAAAAACAGTGACAATTCAGTAAAACTCTTTCCGATCTTTGAAACATTAAAAAAAACAAAAACAAAAACAAAACAAAACAAAAATACCTAGCGTACAAATCCTACTGAATAGAAATTCGGACACATTAGTCTTATTTGTGTGGACCTCACAATTGGGGAAAGGGTGTGCCCAAATGTCCAAATTGAGAAGAATGTGTCCACCAAATTGTGCACCTAGCAAAACTGGAAACACATAGGCATGAGCGGACACAAATTAAACTTTTGTCATTACCAGATACCCTCTGAAGGCTTTCTGGATAGCTGTGGCAGCGCAGTGTGCGCGGACAAGAACGGAAGGCGTGGTCAGCCGAATGACCTCCACAACAGTTTGGGCTGTTGCGACTGCCGCCTCGGCAGCTGCGGTGGTTGCCATAGCCACCGCAATGGCCCGTCTTTGTTCGGCGTCGGCAGCCTCCGCCACAGGATTTGCAGGCAAAGTTCCAGTTCCCGGCGCGGCAATAGTCACCGAAGCATTAGCAGATATATTGTGATGTATCGTCGTTTCGTGAAACATCGAGGCTTTCCGGAAAATCCATCTTCGCTTTCCTCTCTTCTGCAGAAAGCGGAAACCCATAACAAATTTCATTACAGCGGTCAAATATTTTCTGAGCAAGACTGGTTACTTACCTTCTCTTCTTCTTCTTCATCTTCTTCTTCTTCTTCTTCTTCTTCTTCATTTGCTTCTCTCCTTCTGCTGCTTCTTTTCTCATTATTGTCTTTAGGAGGAGACCTGAAAGCCTTTTTCACTGCATTCAACCAGGAGTTTCCTCCAATCTTCCCCATGAAAAAGCTTCTAGCTATATGAACACTTGATCAGCTAAATAACATATTTATGATCAGTTCACAAACCCAAGTTGGGTAGAACCAGCGGGAATATTTTTGTTCTGATTGGTAATTGTTTGGTTTCTCTAAATGCAAGATGTGTAGAAGATATATACAAGGGAACAAGATCCAACAAAGAAGTGGGAACTGACATCCCCAGTGCCTTTGAACAGAGCTTGCATTGCAGATAGTGGATTGTAACGCCAATAAATGCCAGCAAATGCAGATCTAGTTCGGAGCTTTAGGTTGTGGCAAAGGAATGTCTATTCTTTTGTGGCATCGAATACTTAATAGTTGGTGTGTCAGACATATCTGGCATAAACGAATGAGTATGTGGTCTCGAGAGCGGAGAAAGCTAGGGAGAGAAAGAAAGAACCATTTTTTTTTTTTTATGGATTGGCTTCTCTCCTGTTGTTGCAAGGTAATAAGCTCACTCTCGCTTCCAACTATGGAGGTGTTTGGAAATGGTATTGACAGTAGTTTTTAAATTTTTTGTTATTAGTTTTAATTATAATTTATAATTTTTTTAAATATTTTTATTTTTTTATTATAATTTATAAGTTTTTATTTATTTATAAATTACAATTTTTATTAAACACTCATAATTTTTATTACAAATTATAATTTATAAATTATTAATAATAACTTTGCCACACTCCACACACAACTTATATGATCTAAATAGTTTATTTTTTGACTTATAAATTATTTAAGTATAAAATATTGTTAAGTAACTTGATCGTTTTTGTCTTTAAAAATGAACATTAAATAAATTTTATTATTTATTTTTTAAAATGCAAACTTAATTTTTCAATACCTAATAATGTCATATTAATAGAGACCGAGCACTGAATATAGTTGAGTGGAGGTAAATTTTTTAAATTATATATGTATATTTTTTGTATTTAATAATTATAAAAAATAACTAAATTAGAGTGTTAATTAAAATATTCATAAAACTTGACCTTATAGTTGATCGCAATAACTCTTTATGCATTAATTAATTATTTATTTTGTTACGAAATTAATTATTTACAATCTTTATAGTAGAAAATATTTTTTCTATTGTAATTGTAGTAACTGATAAATCAATACAGAAGTTAAAAATTTATAAACCAATGAATACTATTTTGTGGTTTTAACCGTCATTTGAATAAGCTTGTTAACTTTTTTTAAATTTAAAAGTTCAAGAATAAAGTGTATATCTAAAATAAGATTTTTAAATTGATCAAAAATTACTTATATATTAACATTAAAAAATTTTGAATAAAATTTGACAATATATATCACTTGGTCGTTATTAACTCTTATAAAATTTTAAACGATATTAAGTGTTAAAAATAATATGTAATGTAAAAACAATAATCTTTTCTTTTTATATGAAAAAAATGAGTAAAAAAATTAAAAAGAACAAAAAAATAAGTCAAAGAAAATAAAATTATAAGTTATTAAAATATATGAATATATAAATAAAAAATTTTAAAAAAATTAGTTGGAGCTTCTCTGCACTCGTCTCTTAGTAGCTCTATCTGTGCTTATTAACTTTATTTTTTTTATACGAATTGTCTATACACTGAGATTTATAAAAGTGATTTGAATTATGAAAATATAATGACTGACTGTGGCACACAATGGCCCTGTTTGGGCTACATGTTACGATTTTATTTCTTTTTTTTGAATTCTTTTCAATTTTTGAGTATATTTATTTATTTTTTAAAATCATCTCAATAAAATAAATTCAAAAAATAAAACAATTTAGTCAAAAAAAAAGTCTACTAAAGATAAAAATAAGTAATATAAAATTTGGTTTATTAGTTTATTTTTGTCTTCTTTAAACTTTTGTTTTATATTTTAATCAAAAATTTTTACTTTTTTGTCTCGTCTTAATAAAAGGAATTTAAAAAATATAATAATTTAAATAAATAATAAATTTTTTTATTAAAAATAAAAAATCTACAATATTAAATAAACAAATAAGCACCATTATCTCATTAGGACCAATAGCTAGCAGCATAGTATTGTTGACCGTGAAAGATATATCCGATTTTTATTTGGATTTTCAGCCAAGACTATATAAAAAAAAATTTTTAGCATGCAAGATTCATTAACAAAATTTTTTAAGCGCGAGTTCAAATAGCCTATAACATAGATAAATTTAACATAAATAGATAAATTTATATGTAATGCATATAAATAAATTTATCTGTCGTATTTTTTTAGCATTGACAAATATTAGACAAATAAATTTATCAGTTAAGTCAAATAAGCACAAGTAACAGATAAATTTATCTGTTTTATGAAATAAGTACAATTTGCTTAATAGATAAATTTATCTGTACCTTTATAGTATTGACAAATGTTAGACAGATAAATTTATCTATTTAGTAAAGTAAAAATATAATTTGACAGATAAATTTATTTGTATACTTTATATATGTTTTGAAAAGTACATTGTTCTTTATACAGATAAATTTATCTGTCTTCTTATTTATGCAAGTCATATAAATTTATCTGTTTATTTTATACGTATTTTAAAAAGATACAGTATTTTTCATACAGATAAATTTATCTGTTTAAAGGTCCAACTGGACTACGCGCGTTAAAATTTTTTAAGGAATATTACACTTGCACCCCTTGTATTTAAGAGTTATATTACTGTTACTTCCTCTATTCTGTGAAATATCACTATACCCATTACTTTTTAATTTTGTAACATTTTGGTTCAAAAGTTAATTTTTCGTTAATTTTTAGACGGAAAAATAGTATTTTCACACTTACACTCCCTGATTTTTTTGTTTTCACACTTACACTCAATGTTTTGTTTGTTTTTTGTTTTTTGTTTTTTTAAATTACAAAATTTTATTTAAAAATTTTTAATTAAAAAATAAAAAATTACTAAATACAAAAAT
>JAOTRH010461339.1:0-28493 GCA_034768845.1 Heliamphora exappendiculata
ATGATAATACGGGATGTGGATCAATTCATATAATCAGTATAGAATTGATCATCCCGTTGATCCCGCTCAATACACTCTAAGTGTACTAACATATTGAGCTCGAACATTAAATTTCCAAAACCTGAATTCAATCCGTTCAACCTAGCCAAGACCAGCTACTATAACGATGTACTACAATCGTACCAATGGAATGTCTGGTTCCATTGCGATTGTGAGCTTACCTGTATAATCTGTCAGAACATTTGACTCGATCTTCTGTGGAGCACGCACCGAGTCAAATACTGGACAGAATATACGAACTATGTATTCATACATCACAAATATAAATATGAAACCGTAAATGCAAAATTATTTCAAATGTTTCTTATTAATATGTCAGGGATCTAGAATAAAATACATAAAAAATATGACTTTTCAGTATACATTCCGAACATTACAAAATGGAAAGCAAAAGAAGAGGGTGCATAGACAAATGTGCCTTCAAACTCAACATCCAGCTGATCAGAACACAACAGAAACTTACAAGACTTTAACTTGACTCGAGACTTGAATCTTGCAAATACAAGAATTTAAAAACCAGCTGTGACATTCGGTGCAGATGTAGGTGGAATGACCTTATTATCAATGAGATTGTGAATGTCATGGCAGAGTTTCAGATAGTTGTCAGTTGGGTGTCCATGGCTCTGATGGTATCAACAATATTGGGTGGGATCGTAGTGTCGTGGTAAAGGGTTAGGAGGTGGCATTGGATCAAGAAGCTTTATCAGCCCTTTCTCGACAAGTTGATTAAGGGCCGTGGACAGAGAGATATTAAGGAGAGTGAAAACTCTCCTTGGCTTTTTCAGCTACGACGGCTGGTTATCTTTGGGAGGAGTTGATGAAGATGAAGAATTCGGTCGACCTGATTGGGGGTTTAGCAAATTCACCTAATTAGAGTGAGATGCAGGGTTAGTGGAAGAGGTGGGATGGTTTTAGTTGTTGGATGGGTAGGGTCTTCTCGACTTTTAGCATGGCTCGGCCCCCTCGATATCA
This sequence comes from Heliamphora exappendiculata, assembly GCA_034768845.1. NCBI lineage: Eukaryota > Viridiplantae > Streptophyta > Magnoliopsida > Ericales > Sarraceniaceae > Heliamphora > Heliamphora exappendiculata. The sequence goes on from JAOTRH010461339.1 coordinate 1,033, forward strand.
CCAGACTGGATTGCTTCTTTTATCTGAACCATGGCATCAAACAATTGCTCAAAAGTAGACGGCGGTTGTGTTATCAGATAATGCTTCGATGGAGACTGTAGGTTCCTGACTATATTCATCTCTAGTTCCTTCTCAGTTGTCCAATTTGTCATTTTGTCCACTTTCCCCTCCACCTGGTTTGAAAATCCACAAATGGTTCTCTACTTTCTTGACGAGTGGTCTCCAGTTCTCGAGTGATTACATCTAGTCAGACATTATAGCGGTATTGGCTAACAAAAGATGTGGCGATATCCTCCCATGTTCTGGTCTTTGCAATATTCTGAGAGAGGAACCACCTCTAGGCTGCCCTTGAAAGAGATCGGTGGAATAGCTGAGCCTTCAATTGGTCGTCAATCCCCATGGGAGAGAGTGTTAGGGTTGGTATACTAAAAATTATGTTTTTCGTATTTAATTTAATTTTAATAAAATTAATTTTTTTTTATGAGAATCTTTATGAGCAATGTATGTATATCATTTATATGTTATGCATGGATGTCCAATATTCTGTATAGTATTTAATCAGGTATGTAGAGTACGGCTTACACATAGAAGATCAGATTTTAGGTCTTGCAGAATATAAGTATTATCTTCATAGTTTAGATGGAAATGGACATACCATCGGTACGACAGTGGCACAGAGTTTTAGTATGCCTGTCTTGGTTACGGAGAACAGATAATAGCGTCTTTTATTGTTATGACTCTTTGTGCCAGTACACTTTGTGTGTATTGAACAGGACATTGGGGTAATTAAATTTGTACTGACTACTGACTATATAAATTAATTCACACCCAAGATTATTATGAATAGTGCTTATCCTCTTAATCCTGAAATAATTATTAATTTGCATATACTTAATATTCGTTATTTTGATTCATTAGAGGGTGCGATCTTATATGGGTCTATATTCCCGGTGAGTTGGATAGCAGTATTATTTATATGGAAAAATTAATTATTGACGGAATTCACGTCCTGAAATATCGGGATTGACGATACCCCCTTAAGGATGCTTATAAGTTTTGAACGGGCCAAACCTTGCAGGTGGATTTAATTATTCAGTGGTCAAATAAGTTAAGCAGAAGGGCTTAAGGAATATCAAAATGCCGATTAAATTAAATTGTCAGTAATAAAATTTAATTGGCGGGTATCAGGAATCTTAATGTGTGGAGAAATGGTAAGCATTTAATAACAGGAGCTCAATGCAAGAAGGTCTTGAGATTATAGTACTTCAGTGGTGTGAACTGTAATTCAGTGTTTTATGAAAACTGTAAAAATTGCTGCTAGTTTTTCATAATTACAGATATCACTATGCGTCTTTCTTTAATTATAGAAACTACTGGTAGGTGTTGTGTTGCACTGGAAGTCTTACTCATAATTACTCCCCAGGTCTCTGTTGTAGCCTTATATATACGCGGGTAGGCTGAACCAATTTGAGATTGATAGAATTGATAGTTTAGATATCTCATATATTATTGTGATATTATTTTTGTATTTTAAGACTTAAAAATATATCACGGTTCTATCGGTACGAGTTCTCAGAGGATCGTAGCTCACAGTACGTTCAAGGATCGCGTAAGGGAATACAATAGAAGTTATGACTGGAGCTTCAACTCAAAATCAAGTCGTAGTTGAAGATTAGATCGACAAGAGGTATTCTTCTAATTTAACTTTGGTTGCATGAGTTTTATTTTGATCGTTCTTCGTCAAAATTTTTATCTGGAGCTCGTTTCGGCGTTTGGCCGTTTAGTTAATTTTTAATAAAAATTATTTTTGAAAAACAATGATCTTGGCAGTTTTGCCTCCAACAGAGAGGATACCGACATACATTCTCAAATGAATTCTTGGATCATTAGTTCCATCAAACTTCTCCATTTCAAGCATTTTAAACTTTTTCGGTAGGTCAGCATCCGAGAACAAACAAAGTCCTCCTACATTGAGCATATGTTCCTCGACTCCCTTGGCCTTTCTATAGACCTTTTCCATTCGGTCGATCTTCTCAATCAATGTAGATTCTTTGGACTGAACAATATTTTTTTTCTCAACTATCACCTAATGGGGGATCCGTGGTGGTTGCGGAACAAGTTGTGGTTTAACGGGAACCGGATTGTCATCCCAAAAGTCTTCCCCATTACCGTTTGGTTCATCATGCTGTTCATTCAGTATCAAAAAACGGGCTTGAATCGCCCAGATCTGTGCCTAACATTATACCTGAGCCTAGGTTTGTTGCTCTTGGCCCTCTGTATATCAGTAATTGCCTTCATCAGGGATGTTAGATTCACTTCATTCTCTGCCATTTCAAATGATTTAGCTGATTGTTCAGATATCCTATAGAATTTGCCTATTACTGACCTAGCCCAGACACGCATTGACTGTAGTCTTCATGGCTCAATGATCTAAACCCGAAGAAAACCTAGATCCCAAAAGTAGAATAACCAGTATCAGACACTTCCCAGGCAAGAATTCTAGTGACAAGTAGCAAACATCTCAGATACCAAAACGGCTGAACATAAACAGATATAAGCACTGAAACTGAAGCAATGCCCCTGTTGGGCCCATATCGGTAGCATAACAACTGAACATCTGAGAACCTAGGAAAGCTAAGTAGGGGTTTGTCCAAAGGATTTAAATGGAGAAACAGGCAGCACTCCGATAAGAAAATAAAGCTAGGCTGAATGGACTGATTTGACCTAAAAATCTTAAGAAAAAATGGACAGCATAACGATAGAGAAGCAAAACTAGCTTAGACGAGTTTAACAAGGGTAAGAAAAAAATAAGCTTAAACAAAAATAGGGGTATAGAACTAACAACTCGGGAAGACCCCGAAAGAGAGAGAAACTATCCTAGAGGCTTCAAAACAAAACATGGGCATGATTCTGAGAAGAAAACTACAGCGTAAAAACCAAATAAGGTGAAGAACGTAACCCGAGTAAGAACCCGAAGGAAGAGCTAACCTAAAGAACAAGAGATAACTAAAAACTCGAGCCGAACCCAAAAAAGGAACTAGCCTAAGCCGAACAAACAATCCTAACAATCGCAATCAAAACATACAATTAACAAAACACATAATCTTACTAGGGTTAGCGGCACCTAATGGAGGGTTCTAAGTTATTATATGGAAAAAGGCCAATTTTTGTCAATCGGACAGGGTACCTTCTGAATAGAGCCGAGTATATACCTCCCATGCCTAGAGAGGTGCAGAACATGGTCAAACGGTACACTCGAACTCTTTTACTACACTTATGAAATCATACAGTTAGTAAGGGTTGCCCGCCTTCCCAATAATCTCCGAAACAGATTAACGTTCAGGGCATCACGTCAATAGGCAAGGGAATTTGAAGAAAAATACATATGCATGCAAAAATGCAAGTGAGAAATACATATTAAGAACCAACGATATTTTTAAGTCTAGCCCTCTTATTTGATTTTATAAACCAGTCCTCAGCAGAGTCACCAGAAAATACTATGGCGCTGAGATTTTGGAGTTTTTGAAAAATGGTCAAAAGTATGGGATTCAAAAGATGTTTTGAAAAATATTTTAACACCTTGAAACCAAATTTTGAAAATCCTTTTTTGTTGAAAATGGAGTCGCCACTAAATTTTTGAGAAAAACTAAGAAAAACAAAAATGGCTACTGATCTTTAAAACGTTTAACCAGAGAAAGAGGGTTCGGGGGCTAAGATTTGAATCGAAAAAGGCGTTAAAAATCCCGTTCATCCAACCGTAAGATTGGTCTCTACTAATCATCATTGGTTCTTTAATAAGATTTCTCAAATGTATGCAAGTAAAGAAAGTTTAGGCAAAGAGGAAACATCCAAAATTAAATATGAAACATTCATAGCATACGTATATAGAATGCCAAACAAAACAAGTATTAGAAGAAAAATTTTAAGTCCTACGGCATACAATTTCTAACTAAAGGATACATGGTATACTCCCACATGCAATTTTTACCGGAATAAACTGACTATCATGATTTGCGTAAAAGAACAAAAATATGTTTGAAATTGTTAAAATTACCTAAACATGAATTGCTAACAAAATAAGTTAAACTATTCTTAGCAAAACACTAAACTAACATATAAAACATGCATATTCTTAAACTCTCAAATGCATAACCAAAATAAAAGCATGTGAAAATCCTATATTAAAAGTTTATCAAAGAAAAATAATGAAACCTAATAACAAGTGTTTTATGTACTAATATGATAAGAAAATATTTGAAGATTTAATTTAAAAGAAAAAGAAATAAAGGGAAAGCTTACAAAAAAAAAATTAAGCCAAGAAGAGAAAGTTTAGCAAATGCTATTAATTAAAGAAGACCTAACTATTCACATTTTATATTTTAAAAGAGAATAAAAGAAAAAGAAAAGAAAAAAGGCAGAAAATAAAAGAAATGAAATGAATAATAAAGTTTTAGCTTTTATAAAAAGAGAATTATAATGTCATTTGAAGGTGGAAATTAACTTAAGAGTTTTTTTTGTGATTTTTGAATTTATAAAAAAAAACTATGATTGGAAAATAAAGTTATAGAAAAGTAAGATGAAACTTTTAAAGGAATGTAAAGCTAATAAATAAAATGCTAAATTACAAAAGCTAGTAATAAAGAAAATAAAGTGCTAAAAAAGAATAGAACATTACACTAATATTAAAAGAAAAGAAAAAAAATGATGTAAATGCTAGAACATTAAGTTAATGCTAAAATAAATTAAACTAACTATTACAAGAAGATAAATGATAGAAATAAAAGGAGAAAGAAAAGGAGATGAAAAAAAATACTAGAAAAAGAAATTGAACTAATATTACAAAAAAAGAAAAAAAAAAGAAATAAACTAGTAAAAAAAATTAAACTAACATTAGGAAAAGAGAATAAAAAAGAAAATAAACAAAACGAAGAATAAATAACTAGACAATTATTAGAAAATGTGAATATAGTATTAACAACTATATTCACATGAATGTTAGTGTATTGATAATAACAATTAATAACATTACAAGTTGTAATTGTCAAAATATATTAGCACTTAATTATAAATAAATAAAAAAAGTAACAACGTGTAAAGTGTAAAATGTGAGGAAATTAATAACTAAGGAATTAAAGGAAAGCAAGCAAATAAGATTAACTGTGCAAATGAAAGGAATATGTAAATTGAAATTGAATTTAACCTGATCACTCTAGAAGAGAGAGAGAATGGAGTTAGAAGGATCAAGGATCCAAGCGAGGTACCTAGATTGCTAAGCAATCCTCAAGACGGGAAATGTGCTTCAACGATCTAATCCTCGGGTGATGATCCAAGTAGGAATTTTAGTATCGAAGATTTGGCTCTCGGTATTTCAGCAGGGTTTTAGCGTCGGGGCTCGGATCGCTCGATGACTTGGCAGAGCTTCTCTCACTAAATCTCTCACTAAATTTTTTGTTCTGAAAATGTACCAAGGGGTATAATATTTATAGAATTCTTCAACCAATGAGATGCTGACACGTTTTGGGACACGTTAGGGTTTTTCAAGGTGGCGGTCGCCATATCATGAGTTGGCGGTTGCCAGGTTGGAGTTGACGGCCACCAGGTTAGAGTTGGCGGTCGTCACTTTTTGTTAGGGTTTCCAAGAGGTTCTATTGGCTGTCGCCGCACTGAACATGGCGGTCGCCACATTGGGAATATCTTGCATAGAAAGTTATTGGTGGTTCAACATAATTTTATTGGATTTCAAGGTTTTGATGATTTGGTTCAAATACCGAGCTTGGATCATTTCCTGAGGATCAAATTAAGGAACCATTCATGCTGTTTTCATCATCGGATTCACCTAAGATTGGGCGGGGTCAAATTAGGGTGTCTACAATAAGTAAGGCATGTAAATATGAATGAATGGCTAGAATATCCTTTATTTATATTTATATATGTTCCGACGTTCCCAGAGGATGCGACGTCATAGTTTTTGATTAATGACCTTATTCAGGATTTGATCGACGACGGGTTTGATAACTTCTTGATCTTTATCGTCCATGAAGAAGAAGTTCCTTCCCCTGTCAACGGTGATGACAAGGAGGATGAAGAAATTAGGCATTTGTGGGAGGATCTGGTCCGTCTTGAGGCATTAGACGCGTTGAAGGAAGCAGGGATTGACATCCAATGGCAGGTTCCAACCATTCCAAGTGATGATGCAGCCTGGCACCAAGGGGTAGCCTGGTACAGGGAAGCCAACTCGAGTTTTAGAATTAAAGAGACAGAGAAAGCAATGTCAAAAATAGGAGAGTCTTCCAAAGGAAAGGGAGTTGATAATGATAGTAGGTAAGAAGAGAATTTGTCAATCGGTAAGGAGACTGAGAAGAGAGAAGAGCAGGAAGAGAAAAAGAAGGATTCACCCTAGGTGAACTCGTTGGGAATCGTAAGTTCTGTGTTTGATCCCTCTGTATACATCATTTCTCTTCAAGAACCAAAACGAAGAACTCCTCTACCCGAAGGACCATCTTTATGTTCTCTCGACGTAGAAGAAATTTTGTACCAAGAAGAGAACGACATGGAAATTAAAAGAAATAGAGCAGGAATTCATGGAGATGGAGTATGATGAAGGAGAAGATATGCCGGAGTAGCACCCGATTATGGAGGAACCGTATCACCATGGAGGTTCTTGAGAACCTTGGGTCCCTCCCCCGCTATATGACTGCAAGGATCCGTTTGATGTGGTATCATTGCCACAACTCTTCGAATTAGAGACTACTATCAGTGAAAAATCCCTTTGGTTTGCACAAAATGTGATGGGAATCAAAGAGGATCTTTGGGGACTCGAAGGAGCCAATAAAGAAGGTAACCAAGGAAAGACGAGCTTTAACGACTTCTAGACTTTCCAAGGGAAGATATACCCAGTGGTTGAAATCTGCAAAGTGATCGACCAGTTCGAGGGTATGTGGGAACCCGAGAAGAAAGTCAAATACCTGATAAGAAATGGGGCAGCCAAGTAGGGACATAGGGGAATCAAGAAAGCAAGCAGAGAAACAGAACAATGAAGTGGAAGGCATAGTTTTGAAGCAGCTTAAGAAGATGCAGACTAATGTGAGTATTTGGGGACTACTCATGGCTTCCCATAAGCACCGACAGGCAATCCTGAAGGATTTCAACAGCAAAGACATCCCGATCGATGTGTCCCCCGACCAGCTGGTTAAAATGCTTATTCCCGAGAAGCAGTCTAATGTTATCGCCTTCAGTGACAGATTTTCTGACAGAGGGACCATCACACAACAAGCTGCTATACCTGACCGTCTAGTGTTTAGGGAAATGGGTGTCGGTCATCTTGGTTGACAACGGTTCTGTCTTAATGTGTGCCTACTATGAACTACTTATTGTTTGGGGTTGAAGACGCAATACTTCAAGTCGAGAGCACACAGAGTACGTGCATACAACAACACGAGAAGAGACATATTGGGATTGGTAACTTTCGCTGTGTTAGTGGGAACTTTGGAAAATGAGGTGGAATTTCATGTTCTCAATGTGCCAGCCTCATTTAATCTTTTATTGGGAAGCCCGTGGCTATATGATCCGACAGTTAGAGTAGTTTCGTCGACCCTGCACCAAAAGGTGAAGTTAATCAAGAAAGGAGTAATTGTCACCATTCCGGGTGAAATGGGGTTGCCAACCCCGTTTAGTGACACTACCCCACTCCTTGAGATTCAACATGGGGAGGAGGATCTCCTCCTAAATGGGTTCAACTTTGACGAGACTAAGGCTGTGTAAGTTTTGATGAATAATGAAGAAAACTATGTGAACCCGAAAGTTGTGACCATGATGAAAGGAATGTCTAATTTTCTAAGAATGGGATTAGGCAAGCACCTGCAAGGAGTCTCGGAACTAATTCATGTGCACCACAATTTCCATGGATACGGACTGGTGAACAAAGCAAAGTTGGAAGAACCATAGATGAGAAAGTATGTGCCGACATCGAACGGACGCTGTATCAAGGAAGGGGATGATTTTCCTTACTGTGGGTTTTTTGAACTATAGATAGAGAAGAAGACTAATCAAAAGTTGCCAAGGCTGGAAATCTTTTTTGACCATCAGTTGTCTGAGAGTGAGGAAGAAGCAGAGATATAGCAGATCGAATTCACTGAAAAAGTGCCAACAGACTGGGTTATTCATTGCGAAGGGGGAGATCTGGGTTGTTTTTTCAATGAAAAAATGTCCCGAGTGCATATAGGTAACAAAGAAGCAATGGACGTGTTGATGATGGATGCTGATGCACCTACGGATTACATTGTTCTTATCGTGGATGCTGATAAAATGTAAAAGAGTCAGTCCTTTGAGTATTTTCATGTGCATGATGTGGAAAGTGAGTTGAAATCCGATTATGTTGAGTCTGTTTTGATCGAGTTGGTAAATGGTTCCTATGATGACAAATTTACCGGGAATACACCTGTTAGCATCCCAAGTCCCTTTTTATTTCGAGTCCAAAATTGTAATCTCTATTGAAGTCAATGAAACGAATTTGGATTTGGCTTACTTCGTTGTGCCCCAAATATCTTGCATAGAAAATTTTAATGAATTTGAGAGGGATATCCCTCAAGAATTAAAACATTTAATTGAAAAGGATGAAAAAATGCAAGCTAAACCTGTAAAGAAAGAAACTGTTTTAATAAATCTTAATAATGAAAGGGATCCGCAGATAATTTATGTTGGCTCTATGCTCTCTTTAGAAAAACGTGAGCAGTTAACCTTTTTATTAAAATAATTTTAAGATGTTTTTGCATGGTCCTACGAAGAGATGCCCGAAATCAATCCTAACATTGTACAAACATCAAATCCCACTCTATTCCAATGCCAAACCCATCGAACAGAAGTTTAAAAGAATCAGGTCAGACTAGGCTCTCAAGATTAAGGTGGGAGTCACCAAGCAGATAAACGCTGGATTCCTCATGATCACGTAGGTTGCTAACATCATCCCAGTCTTAAAGAAAGGTGAAAGAATTCGAGTGTGTGTCGACTTCAGGTATCTTAACAGGTTTAGTCCTAAGAATGACTTCCCTCTCCCCCACATAGATGTGTTGGTATATAACACCTCAAGGTTGCAGGATAAGTTCACTGACACCTTGGCTACTCGGGCATCAATGATAGATATACCATCCGGAGTAAGGATGAGATCCTTGGAGGACATTCAACAAAGAGATACACCCGCAATCGGTAATATCGTCGCTATCCAAGAAGTTAATTATGGACTACCCTAGTATCACGACATTTGGAATTTCATTGAGAAGAGAGAGTATCCTAGTCGAGCCAGCAAGAAAGATCAAAGAGCTATCAGGAGACTCGCCGTGCAGTTTGTGACATATGGGGGGGATTGTACGAGAGGGATATCTGGGAGTTAATAAACTCTATGTTGACACGGAAGAATGACACGAGTTGATGAAAGAAGTTCATAGAGGAGTTTGCGGACCTCAGATGAATGGGATAATGCTGGCTAAGAAGATCCTACCCCAAGGATACTTTTGGATGACAATAGAAATAGATGCCAAAAATGTCATGTTCACATGAACCTCATGCTTGTGCCACCATCTTAGCTCTGTAACATAACATCACCTTGGCCATTCTCAATTTAGGGGATTGACGTGATAGGAAGGATCACACCCAAAGGATTAAACGGGCATGAGTTTATTCTTGTAGCAATTGACTACTTCACGAAGTGAGTCTAAGTTGCCTCCTACTCTATCCTAAAGGCCTCCTAGGTATCCAAGTTCATTAAGGAGAATCTTATCTGTCTGTATGGGGTCCCGCACAAGATAATTTTTGATAATGGTTCTTGCCTCCAGGGAGAAATTTTTGGATCTCCTGGAGGAGTACCGAATCACTGCTAACAATTCTTCCCCGTACAGACCGTGAATCAATGGACCTGTGGAAGATGCCAACCAAAACGTAAAGAAAGATTCTGCAAAAGAACAATATAGAGAAGTAGAGATTGGTCGGAGAAGCTGCCATTTGCATTTTGGGGATACCAAACGTCAATCGAGACCTCTATCGGAGCAATACCGTATGCATTGGTTTATGGATGGAACCGATCCTACCCATAGAGCTGGAGATTCCGTCCTTAAGGATTATGGCTAAAAGTAGTATTCCCGAATTAGATTGGCAGAGGGATAGGTTCAAAGAGTTACTTTTGTTCGATGAAAGGAGACTTAGAGCATTATTCAAGGGTATTAGAGGAGAATAACTCGGGCATTTAACAAGAAGGTTAAGCCTCAAAATTTGAAAGAAGGTGATTTGGTTCTCGGCCCCAATCTTCGACATAATGGGTAAGTTCAAACCTAAACTGGCCGAGCCTCATCTTATCAAAACCCTAATGTCAGAAGGAGCTGCTATTCTTATGGGTCTAGATGGGAATGTCTTTTCTAGACCAATCAACTCAGGTCAGCCCAAGAGGGTTTATCCTTGAGAAAAAAAAAAGAAAAGCTCGCTGAGTTGAAAATCGTAAAGGCAGCCTAAGAAAAAGTGAAAGCAGCCCGCAAGGCTGAAAACCCGAAAGGTCGACCTTAGCAAAAATTAAGGGTAATGAAAAGGAGAGTGTCAATACCTGAATGTAACCAAAACCTCGAACTATATTATGGTCTGGTTCCCTTCTTCGGGAAACGTAGGCAGCTTCTGTCAGAAGTTCATCCCAAATCTTTGTTCGGAGCTCTCCTTTGTAATTATGTTTCAAATAATTGATCAATGCAAAAGCTTACTTTAAGTTTTTTTAAATAAATTGGTTATACTGCAAAAGCGAAAATCTAAGGAATAGTGTCAGAAATCATCACAAACTAGAAGCACAGAAACTTTCATTAATAAGTTTTACTAATTCAGTATGGTTCTAAAAACAAGAGAGGCTCGCAAGTCATTGAAAGCCAAAATTTGAAAACCCTTCTTATGAAAAATGGAGTCGCCACTTGGTTTTTGTGAAAAATCAAGAAAAAAAAATGAGCCACTAACCTTTAAAACGTTAACCAGGAAAAACAAGGGTCTAGAGGCTAAGCTACGAACTGGGAAATGTGTTAGGCACCCTGTTTGCCCAATCGTGAGGTTAGCCTCTACTAATCATCATTGGTTCTTAATTAGATTTTTCAAGTGCATATAAATACAGAAAATAGAGGCAAAGAGCGAATATCCAAAATCAAGTAAAGAAAAAAATACATAACATATGTATATAGAATACCAAATGAAACAAGTAGCAAAAGAAAATTCAAAGTTCTACCGCATGCAATTTCTACTAAAGGATATATAGAGCAAACCGCATGCAATATCACCAAATATCCTAAAAATTACATTAATATGATTTTAAACAAAATAAACAAAAACGTGCTCCAAAATCCTTAAATTCTAACTGAATGCAGATTTCATGCTGATTATCAATATAGTGAGTAATAAAAGATGGTACTAAAAAGAAGTTAAACTATGAAAGATCTACTACGAATTTCATCAAAATATAAAAAAAATATAAGAAATACTATTTAAATGAAATTAAGCTAATATCAAAGATTTAGTATGAATTTTATTTTAATGATCAACCAAATATAAAAGAAAAGAAATAAAATTAAATCTATGAAAGTAACAATTACTACATAAGGATGTAACAGTTGCTATTTAACTAGAAAATATTATGATACGGGCGAAATATTAATGATTACGACCATATGAATGTTAGTATAACAAATGTAACAATTACGATATCATAAATTGCAATTGCAAAATATATTGCCACTATTTTAATAAATTGAGAAATAACAGTATTTTAAGTGTGGGTGTGCAATGTGAATAAAGTGAAATTAAGACTACTTTGATGGTGACAAATATCAATCAAATTAAACAAACCATGCTTATCATGAGTAATCACATGCTTACAATTCAACAAACTAGGTAGAATAGCTAGATCACTATACAAGCATCATAAAGGATTGAAGTTAACCCGACCACACCAAAAGAGAAGAAATGGAGGAAGAACGAATGGGGATCTAGACAAAATACCTAAATCGCTACTATCCAGGGTTTCCTCAAGTCGCAGAATGGTGATTAACCGTCCAATCCTCGGAGAACGTTCTAATTCCAATCGATGAATCAAGAATTCGGCAGAGTATCAATGTACAAAGACTTGTACTTTGGCAAAGCAGCAGGGTGTGAGACCCGAAACCTTGTTCTTTTATGTTATTTATATATTTGATGTGTTTGTTTCAGTATATGAATAGCATTGATGCATAGTTTATGCCTTAAAGTTGTAGAACAGCACGTGTAGATGTGTTTTACGCTTTTCAGGGGTTCAATAGAGGCTCATTTGGCTTGTGCTTGGACCAAAAACCTTGACTAGGTGAGTTGGGATGGTTTTTGGCATGAAAACCACGAAGAAAATTCTAGTACGCCTCTATGGAGGAGTTCGGTCGACTAGGGGGTCCAGTTCAGTCGACCGAACTGGTTTTTCTGGGTTCAATCGACAGAACCCTTTGGTTCGATCGACTGAATAGTGTAATTTTCCATTTTCTATAAAAGCGGCAGTGGCGGAGTTTTTGAGACAAAAATGTTTTTTCAGCCCTAAGAAACCCTTTTCTCCTCCTTCTCTCTAGATTGGAGGGCGGGGCTTGGTTTTTGTTGATTCCTTTGTGGATTCTTGCTATCGGGGCCGAGGGCTTCGTATATATCCGGTCGGGTTCTCGTTCTGACGCCGTTCAGTTTTGAGACATCGAGTTCTTGACTTTCCGAGGTAGGATTCTAGACCCTACTGTTGTATAAGAGTGATATATGTAATTGTGTATGTTTTCACCGGGTAGAAATGCTAAAAACGTGATTTTTGTGTGTAAACCTTGATTTTTGGGTAAAAGTGGGTTTTTACACCTTTTTCTCAGTTGTATGTATGATCCGGGTGTGTTGAAATCCGTAGTTTTCAAAAGTGATTTGAAAACGTGGTATTTTGTAAAAACGGTGAAAAACGTGATTTTGGAGGTTTGGAGCTAACCCGTAGGGTTGAGTCTCATCATTTTCAAATGTTTTGTGGGAAATGGTATTAGATCTCCATGTTGATGGATGGGATCTCTTATACATGCGTGTATAAGCTATTTTACTGGTTTTCGTAGTGGTACTACGGTGGTTTTTTAAAACGTTATCCCTAGATGTACCGTGACAGGGAATTTGGTTGAATTGGGCTTTCATTGCTCCTCGGTGTAAGTTTGGAAACATGCACAGAGTAGGTGCTCTGTACCTTCGGGTTAGTCCCCAGAAATTGAGTGTATTGGGTGCTTTGTACCCTCGGGCTCTGGTCCCGTAAATTAAGCAGTAGGTGCTCTGTACCTTCGGTCGTGAAAATTCGTAAATTGAGTGGTTGGTGGGTGCTTTGGACCCTCGGGCTGGACCCATAAATTGAGTACATTGTTGTGACTCCGTATAGAGCTTATCATTACCAAGCCTGTGGGTTCAGGCTAATGGATGAGAGTCTATAGTTGTTACCTTTGTCTGTAGGGCAGAGTCGGTACATAGGATCTCATTTACATTTTGTCTCCTCGGCTAGATGTGACCTGAGTGGAGAATTGTGTTTTACTACTTTACCTTAACTATGGCATGATATCTGTTAGGATGATATGCATAGTTTTAAGGATGGAAAACGTGAGTTTTATGAGATAAAACCGTTTTGAGCCCATGTGTGTGAGATTACATAGTCTACTTTACTGTTTTTATTGTCTATGTTCTATTGGGGTTTGGCTCACGGTGTGGGATTTTTTGAAAAATATTTTCAGGTGATCATGACGAGTTGACCTAGTTGCAGAGGTGATGGAAGACTTGCTATAGTTTTTCTTATTTTTGTACATGTACTTTTACATGTAATGCCTGTGATGGCCAGTTTTGTACTCCTTGAGGTGATACTATTATTCATGTATGAGATTGCATGATTGACAGTTTTATGAGAGTTGAACTGTGGTAATTTTTTAATCAATGTTGTATATTTGATATTCAACTGTAAAAACCTTTTTTCATAAATGAGTATTTTGGTGGGCTTTCGCATGACCCGAATGTCGGGGCGTGATAACTTGGTATCAGAGCTCTGGGTTCAAATACCTATGAGCCATGGGAAAGAGGGTACATCACCATGTGAGGATGTATGTGTGCTTGATTGCATGTATTACAACGTTTTCCTAACATAGCATGATAGCTTGTGGTGTATATGTGGGTATGGAGGTTGGACCTTAGGATTGATTAATCTTGCTTTCGGGCGTTTGGGTTAACATACTTGGGAGCCATGTTAGAGACGCACTTCGCGGACGTGATTTGTAGCAAGGAATCTAAGTAGGTTATCCAGATGGACGAGTCTTTCTTGTTGGTTCTCCTCCGTATGTGAGATGTGATGACATGATATTACGTGGCTATGTGTTAGCATGCTTATCTGTCCTTTACGTTAGCAATAACATGTTGTATGGATTCTTATCCTGTTATGTTTCTTTCGTATAGAATTATGTCAACGCGGGAAGGACGAGGCTGAGGTCGAGGCCGTAGCCGTGGTTCTGGCCGAAGGGACGTTCCAGTCCCAGATATTGGGGATGCTAATGCACCCCAAGGACCTGTTGCTGAGGGACATCTGTTGCGTGAGATGGTCGGCTCCATCCAGCAACTGGTTGAGGCTGCTATGGGGAGAGAGACCGTACCTGAGATGAGGGCAACGGTAGCGATGCGTGAGTTTCGCCGCCTTGACCCTCCTACATTCTCTAGGGATCCCAATCCTACGGTTGCCACTGAGTGGCTGGAGCTGGTCACCAGGATCCTTGATTCGCTTCAGATTGAGGAAGATGATCTGAGGGTTATATGTGCTGCCTTCCAGCTGAGAGGGAGTGCTCATATGTGGTGGAAGTTCCCCAAGACCACAGTGGCAGGCCCCTGGGATGCGTTCACGAAGTTATTTCTGGAGAAATACTTTCTAGCGACTCTGAGGGATCACTATAGAGAGAACTTCCTATTTCTGACGGAGGGGACGATGACAGTGCTTGAGTATGAGGCTGAGTTTACTAGCCTATCCATATTTGCACAGGAGATTGTGCCTACTGATGAGTTTCATGCGAAACAGTTTGAGAGGGGTTTGAGACCCGCTATTCGAGACAGAGTGTCTGCACTCAGGATGCAGGTTTTTACAGAGTTAGTGGAGACCGCCATGAAGGTGAAGGATACTCTGAATGAGACGCACTGAGACAGAGATAATCGGGGATAACAAGGTGGGGGACGCTCATAAGAGCAGGGGCGCAGGGAGAACAAGCACCGACGGACATCAGGTCCGAGTTCTCACCCGATGGGGTCGTATCTGTCACAGTCTTCTACATTTAGGACTCCCGTAGCTTCAACGGGAAGGTTGGATCAGAGGGCTCTTTGTCATAAATGCCAGCGGCCAGGGCATCGTGCAGCAGAGTGCAGGAGTGCAGTGCCTGTTCAGGCCTAGTCACAGTCATAGTTGCAGGTGCCAGAGAGAGGATCACCGATATGTTTTGAGTGTGGCAGTCTGGGCACATCAGGAGGAACTGTCCTCAGGGAGGGAGCATTTAGAGTACAGCAGGAGCACCAGCTGTTCCATCAAGCTAGGGAGACAAATGTATTCACAGCCTAGAGCTCAGACGTCCCGATTTGCAGAGGGAGGAGCTTTAGTGCAGTCCGACAGACAGTCTACAGTGCAGGGCCACAGTGGACCGGCCAGAGCTTATGTTCTTGTGGAGCCCAGTTCTTCTCGAGCACCGATCGTACCCGATGCTACTGTTACTTCCTCCGTGATCAGAGGTACTCTTCTAGTCTTTAGATCATGGGCCAGTGTTCTTATCGACACTGGAGCATCACGTTCATTTATATCATCTACTTTTGCATCTGCTTTGGGGTTGCGAATGGACTGGACGGGTAGTACCTTGTGTGTAGAGACCCCAGTGAGTGGGAGTGTGAAGTTGAGCCTGGTCTACAGATCTTGCGTGTTGGAGGTCGCCAGTCATTGCTTAGAGTTTGACCTTGTTATTCTAGCCATGACTGCGTTCGACGTCATTCTAGGGATGAACTGACTGACCACCTATCGTGCCTTCATCGATTGTGATCGACGGAGAGTGATAATTTGTACAATGGCTGGAGATCGTTTCTGTTTTGTTGGAGACCAGGTCGAGGGTTTGAGGTCTTTGCCCAGTTCTGTGTGAAACCAGGGAAACCTCAGTTTCCTTTTCTCAGCTCTTATGTTGGATGAAGAGGTAGGAGTTCGAGGAGAGTTACCTTCGGTGGTGTGCGACTATCCTGATGTCTTTCCTGATGATCTATTTGAGTTGCCGCTGAGCCAGGAGGTAGAGTTCTCTATTGATCTAGTTCCCGGAGCTGCTCCCATTTCTATATCGTCTTATCGGTTTGCACCCACTAAGCTGCGTGAGCTTAAGGTATAGCTTCAAGAGCTACTGGAGAGGGGTTTATACGTCCAAGTACCTCGCTGTGGGGAGATCTTGCTCTATTTTCCAAGAAGAAGGATGGATCCTTGCGTTTGTGCATTGACTACCGGAAGTAAAACCAGGTGACAATAAAGAACAAGTATCTGATACCGAGGATAGATGACTTGTTTGATCAGCTGAGGAGTTCGAGTTGTTTCTCGAAGATAGACTTGAGATCAGGATATCACTAGCTGAGGATTAGGGATGAGGACATAGCGAAGACCGCCTTTAGGACTCGCTATGGTCACTACGAGTTTCTGGTTATGCCATTCGGTCTGACGAACGCGCCTGCTACATTCATGAGTTTGATGAACCGGATTTTCCATCCTTACTTAGATAGTTTTGTAGTAGTGTTTGTGGAAGATATTCTGATATATTCGCCCACTAGAGAGGCACACGAGGATCACTTGCGGATCGTGCTACAGACCTTGAGGGAGCACCGCTTGTATGCGAAGTTTAGGAAGTACGAGTTTTGGATGTCGGAGGTGAGATTTTTGGGACATGTAGTATCTACTGATAGAGTCGCTTTGGATTTATCGAAGATAGATGCTGTGACCCGTTGGGAGTGACCGAAGAGTGTCTTTGAGATATGCAATTTTTTGGGTTTGGCAGGCTACTACAGGCGGTTCGTGAAGGACTTTGCTAGGCTTGCTGCACCGATGACGCGTCTGACTCGGAAGGGAGTGGTGTTAGTTTGGAGTGAGTCCTGTGACTCAGCTTTCCAGGAGCTGAAGGTGAGATTAACTAGTCCGCCAATTTTGATCATTCCAGAGCGCGAGGCTTGGGTTATACCGTGTACTGTGATGCTTCACACGACGACTTTGGATGTGTTCTGATGCAGGTGAGTAAGGTTGTAGCCTACGGTTCTCGGCAGTTGAAGACGCATGAGTAGACCTATCCTACTCATGACTTGGAATTGCCAGTAGTGGTCTTCGCTTTGAAGACATGGCGTCACTATCTGTATGGTGAGTATTTTGAGGTTTCCTCCGATCACAAGAGCTTAAAATACGTATTTTTGCAGAAGGACCTAAATTTACGCCAGCGACAGTGGATGGAGTTATTAGAGGATTACGACTTTGAATTGCAGTATCATATTGGGAAGGCCAACGTGGTAGCCGACGTGCTCAGTATGATATCTCATGGATCGTTAGCTTTTGTGGCTATACGTGAGTGGGACATGCTTTGAGAGGTTGGGGAGTTTGATTTGTGCCTTACAGAGACCGCGATGGGTGCTACCTTATTTTCTGTAGTTACTCGACCAGCGTTGATAGTACGTGTGCTAGAGCTCCAGCAGACGAATCAGGAGGCTCAGATGATACGAGATCGCGTTGCTAGTGGCGAGGATACATCAAGATGGGTTGTGGGTTCTGATAAGAGTTTGAGACTGGCAGGCAGGTTGTTTGTGCCAGAGTCATGCCGAGCTGAGTTATTACATGAGTGTCATCATTCTCGTCATGCTGTGCATCCTGGAGGCACAAAGATGTACCATGACCTTCGTCATCAGTTCTTCTGGACGGGGAAGAAGAGAGACGTGATTCAGTTTGTTTCTCGGTGCCTTACCTATCAGAAGGTAAAGGCGGAGCATTAGAGGCCGATAGGATTGCTACAGTCCTTGCCTATATCAGAGTGGAAGTGGGAGTATGTCACGATAGACTTTGTGTCAAGACTTCCTCGGTCATCTAGGGGACACGACGCCGTGTGGGTTGTGGTGGATAGGTTAACGAAGTCTGCACACTTTCTTCCAATTCGAGTGAAGGATTCAGTGGAGAGACTAAGTCAGTTGTATGTCAGAGAGATAGTCAGGTTGCATGGAGTGCCAGTGTTTATTGTTGCAGACAGAGACTCGTGCTTCACATCACGTTTTTTGCAGAGTCTACAAGAGGCCTTGGTGACAAACTTGACGTTCAATACTGCTTTTCACCCCTAGACAGATGGCCAGTCAGAGAGGACAATAGAGATTCTGAAGGACATGCTGAGAGCTTGTGTCCTTGATTTCAGAGGTTCGTGGGAGGATCATCTACCGTTGATAGAGTTTGCATACAACAACAGCTATCAGTCTAGTATTGGGCTAGCACCGTATGAGGCTTTGTATGGTAGACCGTGTAGATCGCCCATATGTTGGACAAATGTGGTAGAGACCACAGTTTTGGGACCAGACATGGTACAGGAGACAACGGAGAAGGTTACGGTGATTCGCCAATGCCTACTGACAGCTCTAAGTCATCAGAAGAGTTATGTAGATCAAAGGAGACGACCTTTGGAGTTTATAGTGGGAGATCATGTGTTTCTGAAGGTCTCACCACGCAGAGGTGTGATGAGGTTTGGTCGTAGCGGGAAGCTATCGCCGCGCTTCATTGGACCATTTGAGATCCTTGATAGGATAGGTAAGGTTGCTTACCATTTGGCGTTGCCACCTCAGTTAGCATCAGTGCATAACGTGTTTCATGTTTCTATGCTTCGGAGGTACGAGCCTGATCCTTCGCATGTGTTAGATTGCGCGGAGCTGCGGATTGATGATGATGCCACTTATGAGGAGCGACCAGTGAGGATTCTTGATACAAAGGTGCAGGTGTTGCGGGCCAGGACAATTGCTTATGTCAATGTCCTTTGGCATCATCGCGGGGTGGGGGAAGCGACATGGGAGCTTGAGTCTGGGATCCATGCTAGATATCCAGACTTGTTTTCCTCTTAACCTGTTTTGAATTTAAGGGGCGAAATTCCTTAAGGGGGGGAGAGTTGTGAGACCCGAAACCTTGTTCTTTTATGTTATTTATATATTTGATGTGTTTGTTTCAGTATATGAATAGCATCGATGCATGATTTATGCCTTGAAGTTGTAGAACAACATGTGTAGATGTGTTTTACGCTTTTTAGGGTTCAATAGAGGCTCGTTTGGCTTGTGCTTGGACCAAAAACCTTGACTAGGTGAGTTGGGATGGTTTTTGGCTTGAAAACCACGAAGCGAATTCCCGTACGCCTCTGTGGAGGAGTTCGATCGACTGGGGGGTCAAGTTCGGCCCACTGAACTGGTTTTTCTGGGTTCAGTCGACTGAACCCTCTGGTTCGGTCGACTAAACTGTGTAATTTTTCGTTTTCTATAAAAGTGGCAGTGGCAAAGTTTTTGAGACAGAAACATTTCTATGTTTAGGGCAAAAGGCTTCACTTAACTGTTCTCATTAAATTTGATTTGAATTGAGTAAAATCGAGAAATGAAAATACACATTTGAGAGCAAAATAATCATTCATCACGATAATTGGACTTTAAAAGATTGTTGTCAGAAATCATCCTTCAAAAGATTAAAAGGCCCAACCCAACCAAAACAAGAGTGTCCTCACATGCGTGCACCACATGATTACATGACCCTAAGGCCTTACAACATAGGTATTCTAGTCCATAATTACAATATTTCGAATGCTCAAGAGAAGGAATTACATCTTTACAATGTCAACCTCAAAATCAACTGACTAAAAGAAATGTAATCCTATTGACTATCCAAAAAGCCATCGACCACTAGTCTTACTCCAAGGTCTTCTTTCCATCATCACCTGAAATATTGTTAAACTACATGAGTCGAAACTCGTAGGAACAAGACTAACATTGAATATATGCATGACATGCGAAGATGGTTATGCAAGGTGCACCCTTTAGCTTGATCAAATTCATATTGTTTGTTCCATGGTAAAATCTCCATGCATAACCTGGTTTCTATATGAAAGAATTACTGTTCCATATTCCCCTGTAATGCTCATGAAAAATACCCGTCTTGTTAGACCCAAAGAACCTAACTCATTTATCATTCACCGTTAACCCCTCACCTTCACTATTTTCAATTAACCCAACACATTTCACCGTTTTATTACATTCCCAAGTTAAGATTTTACCAACCCGATTACTCACAACACACACATATGCACACTTTTATTAACACATTTCGTATTTCACCAACTCATGGTTCAAAACATAGGCACCGACGTCGGACGAGCGTATAGACCCACGTAGCGTTACACTCAACCCGGCCACATAGGCCCTGCGAAGTAATGAGTCATTCTATACCCTGACACGACTAACGTCCTTTCCCAGTTGCTAGCCGGCGGGTAGAGAACCCTATCTGCGTAGCTTTTCAATTTTTTACCGTGGAGCAACTCGTGCCTAACCTTAATCGATCCGTAGATCTAGAAATCGATCCTTTTCCAACATATCGCAACACAACGCACACACACGTGAGTCCAACCTAATTGGTTCCTCTCACCAAACCCATTTCATTACATGATTTCATTATTTACATTTCTATCATTTTAGGGCTCAAACCCGAATTAACCATCATGTGGTTTCCCATTCACAGATTCATTGGCTTTATTCAACAAAACCCACATTTTTTGCTTGACATCAACATGTGTCACATAAATCTATGGAATTAAGTTCACAATAGGTAATGATAACTCCCAATTTATCCGGTAATCATGTCAATTTTATCATACCAATTCTTTAAACCCCAAACCCCTAATTTTCATGATTTTAACCCAAATCCCAAACCCTAAATTCTCATTTCTCACTCCAATCACAAGAGAGAACAATGTCAAGATAAGAACATGTTAAACCCCTCTTAAATATAAGATTTAACCTTCATTGTCACCAAACTCAAACTTAGGATTTTGAAAACACAAATTTCATGCTTTTATGTTCATAAATTAAAAAATACGACACATATCATAGGGATATTCAAAGAAAGTCTTAGATCCTACCTTTGGGATGCTAGATCAACAAGAAAAAACTTCACACGATCTCCAACCACGCGGTGTGAACAAAGCGTCCAATGCCATGATCGGGTCGCCAACGACAAACAATCGAGGTGGAAGGGTGAGATTTTGACAAAGAGAAGCTCCAAACAACACCCAAGATCCAACCCTAACTATCACTTAGGCTCTAGAGAGAGAGACATGAAAAGAATGAGAGAAAAAGGCTCTACGCGGCTTTTTAAAACACCTATTCTGCGACAGTCTGCTCGAGCATACCTCTACCGCTTGAGCGGTCCCCTCCTCCAGGACCCTTGGCCACCTATCCGCTGGAGCGGTCAAACCTCCGCTCGAGCGGCTAACTTGGGCTTTGACCTCGAATCACTGAAGCTGCAATTGGACCGTACACCCACAAAACATCATCCAACCACGTTCTCCTGCATAAATCCACCCTCAACCATCATTAGCGAACACATACAAGCTCAAAAAGATTAATTATCATGCATAGTTTGCACTCTCAAACATCTTCACCTGGACATAATACATTTGTTTTCATTTTTGCTTAGAAATTAACAAGGGTTCGAGTCCATACATTCAATATTTTTTAGAAAATATTTAAAAATATTTTTCAACAATGGTTCTCCTATTATTGATATGCCTTAAATAGAATATGCATTCATCAGAGTTAGGCATACATTCAACAGAGTAATATATATTTGTAATATGATTTGCAAATTTAATTTATAAGCATTCTGAATTTATTAAAAATTTGTGCATCAAGGCAAATATATGCGAACTGATTTTCCAAAATCCATCCATTAATCATAGATATATAAACATGATTGGTTATACACAAACACATATATATAAGCATTCATCCATAACAGAAGTATGATAAAGAGAATATGTTTTTCAACCACAAAAACAACACATGCCAACAGAAAACAAAAAGAAATGTATGTTTAATGGTTACAACTTCTCCTTCCAAATCAAAAACTACTGAACGAAGTTTGTTAATGTTTTCACTTCTTCTCTACTTCTCTTCACGCTTACCTTGTCTTCTCCCCTTTGGGAATTATCAAAGGGTCCAAGCTATTGATCATTTATGAACTTTTTAAATTTCTTCTTCTCTTCTCCTTTCTACTTGCATTCAGAGGCTCTTTCTTTGAATGTGTATGCATGTTTGTCCTTCTTTTCTGTAGCAGTCATTGCATCAAAGGTAGCAGCAAGCACTAGATTAGCTTCACGTCTGAGACGAGCAACTTTCTCTTCTTTGGTTTCCTTGGCCTTGAATTGCTTGCTCCAGGCTTTGCGAATCCATTGAAGATGTTCCTCTACCTTTCTCGAGTTGACTTAAACTGTTGTGACAATTCCCTGATCATATTCTTTTTTCATTTGTTGTAGGATGGCCTTGTTGCAGTTGACTATGGAGATGATGATGCCATCTATTGTCTTTCAAAGGGCTTTCCCAGTGTTGGTAGCATTTTTAATGTCACGCTGAAGGCACGATTGGTTTTATCCAAATGCCTGACATTGTCAGATAAGGTGGATACGATTTTATTGAGATTAAACAGGTCTTGATCGACCTTATTTCAGAAAGAAGCAAGGGAAGAGGATAAGACTTTGATCAGAGAGACAACCTCATAAAGATCCACAAAAGAAGCAGAAGAAGTTGATGAGGTAGAAGGAACATCAAAAGAAATAGGAAGAGGAGGAGGAGCATATAATGGAGCACTAGATGGTCTAGGAAACTTAGTGCGAGCAGAAGGAGCGGGAGAGTCAAAATCAACACGAATGGGAGAAAGTTCTCAAGATGCAGACTGAGGGCGAGAGACAAATGGTATTCCACGTCTGGTGGTCCAGACTCTGTCAATTTTTGAGATTTGCATATGCTTCAGAGTTGAAGCACCATACAAGTCGTGTTTTGAGAATGGAACCATCTTCTCAACAGATGAGTCTACGCCAAAGTGGTGAAAGACTCGAGTCAAAAACATGGCGTGTGGTAGGGAGGAGTTTGACTTATTATGAGATTGCAACATATCATAAATAAACAATAAGCCTAGGCCTAGGTTCTTTTGTTCCAAGATACACCACATGATAAAAACATGCATATAAGTAACATCCCAAAATTTTCCCATCTGCGGAAGTAAAATATGTTTGACTATATGATGCAAAATTCGCATATCAGGTTTGAGAGAATTTGCTTCTAAGGGTTTTGAGGGGTTAATCTCATTATTTTCAAAGATATTTATAACGGCATCCTAAAAAGAAAAATCGTCAATGTCTTTGGGTCTCTTATTGCAAGACATAAAAATTTCATCCTCAGGTGTGCAAAGAATTTTATTTAGGATTGAGGGGGTCAAGTGAATCTCAATATCATTCACCCACGTGGTGATGGTGGTGGTTGGAATTGGGGAGACATGAATGTGAGAATAGAATAGTTTGACAAGTGTGGGATAGTGAGGTTTATGGATTTGTAGAAGTCTCTCCCACGAGAGACTGGAAAATAAATCCCTAAATCGCATTTATGTAGAATCGAGTAAAGAAAAATCGACACTACGACCAGAATTACCTTGCGATTCATAAATGAGGAAAAGTAGAGTTGACAGATCTTTGGGGATTTGAAACTTACTATCTCTGCTATTGCAACCGTCTCAGGTGCCGTCGCCGTTGTCGGAGTGATCGTCTTCTTTTTCTTTGAAGCCCTAGAGTTCGAAGAACCCGCATCACTAGTGCATTTTATGCCTTTTCCCATTGTTTTTTGAGGCATTGTGAACGATTTGAGGGTGGATTCGAAGAGAGGAGGAGGAGATGAGTCGACACGACTTTTCAAAAGAACAAAAAGCGCGGGAGACGAACAGTAGTATAAGAGAGAGGGGAAACAACGCGACTGATGGGGTTGATGCCTCTTATATAGGCATACAGATTTGTGTCGACACAAATGTCAGTTGGGTCGACACTTTTCTTGACGAGTGTGGGTGACTGAAAATAAAAAATGTGTCGACACTTTCGGTTGTTTGGATCGATACGATTAAGTTTTGGGACAACACAAACTTACCGAGAGTAAGACAACGAATTTGAGTCGACACTATATAAAAAGGGGTCAACACTTTTTCTCGCAGTGTCTTTTTTATACAGTTTTGGGTTAACTCAGCACACATATGTGTCGACACTTTTTCAAGTGGTGTCGACACATTTCCTACATCAATGAAGAATAGAAAAAGCATTGAAATGCATTGAAAAGACATGGTTAGTATGGCATATTAATCACGAATTAGGAACACACAACATACCAAAGTTCTCTTCTAATACAACATATTTTTTCTTTATTTAAGGGTTTTGTGAAAATGTCAGCTAGTTAGTAATTTGTGTCTATGAATTCGAGTTCGATATTACCTTTTTGTATATGATCTCTTATAAAATAATGTCTAATATCAAAATGCTTGGTTCTTGAGTGTTGTATTGGGTTCTTGGATATTTTAATTGCACTTGTGTTGTCACATTTTATAGGGATATGATCTAAACGAAAACTATAGTCCTCTAATTGTTATTTCATCCAAAGAATTTGTGCACAATAGCTTTTAGCTGCTATGTACTCAGCCTCGGCTGTAGACAAAGCTACTGAGTTATGTTTCTTGATAAACCAAGGGTTTAGTGAGTATCCTAGGAATTGACAAGTTCTACTTGTACTTTTCCTATCTACTTTGCATCCAACAAAATCTGCATCTGAATAGCCAAATAACTCAAAGGCTATTACTCTAAGATAGAATAATCATAGGTTTTGTGTACCTAAGAGGTATCTAAAGATGCACTTAACAGCGGTCACATGTGATTTTTTAGGATTTAATTGGAATCTTGCACACATACATACACTGAACATTATATCAGGATGGCTAGCAGTTAAATATAATAGAGATCCAATCATACCTTTATATCGCTTTTCATCTACTGCTATACCATCTTTGTCCTTGTCAAGCTTTGTTGTAGAACACATTGGAGTTTCCATAAGTTTTTCTTTCAGGATGTTAAACCTCTTCAATATTTCCCGTGTGTACTTAGCTTGATTGATGTAGATTCAATCTTGAGTTTGTTTGATTTGAAGTCTATAGAAGTAGTTGAGCTCACCCATCGTACTCATTTCGAATTCTCCCTGCATACACTTAGTAAAGTCCTTGCAAAGAGATTCGTTAGTTGAACAAAAAATAATATCATATGCATAAATTTGGACAACTAGCATATCATTTCCTTTAGACTTAATAAAAAGAGTTGTATCAATTTTTTCTCTTAAAAACTCATTTTCAATCAAGAATTTGCTTAACTTTTCATTCCATGCTCTAGGTGCTTGATTTAAACCATAAAGAGTCTTGATAAGTTTGTAAACATGATTTGAAAATTTTAGATTTTCAAAGTCAGGAGGTTATTTCACAAAACTTCCTATGGGATAAAAGCATTTAAAAAAGTACTTTTGGCATCCATTTGATAGAGCTTGAAGTTTTTAAAGCACGCAAAAGCAAGCAACATCCTAATGGCTTCAAGCCTAGCCACAAGAGCAAAAGTCTAATTCAAATCGATGCCTTCTTCATGATTGTAACCTTAGGCTACCAATCGAACTTTGTTCCTAAGAACTACTCTATTCTCATCTTTTTTGTTTTTAAAAACCCATTTTGTACCGATGATAAAGTGTTTATTAAGTCTTGGGACTAAAGTCCAAACCTTATTTCTTTTAAATTGATTAAGCTCTTCTTGCATAGTCAAGGTCCAAAACTCATCATTTTTGGCTTTCTCAAAATATTTTGGTTCAGTTTAGAAAAAAAATACTAAATTACCACAAGCATTATATAGAGATGATCGAGTTTTGATACCTTGAAATGGATCACCAATGAAAAGATATTTTGGTTGACCATGAGCATACCTTAACTCCTTAGGCAAAAATGAATTTTCAGGATTTGAAGATCCAGCAGCTTGTTGGACTTCAATTTGTTGAGATATGAAGCTTACTCTTGATTTGGTTCTTCCTTTTCTTTAATGAATGTATCTTCAACACCTTTTTCAATGTCAACTATGTTATTTTCACAAAAATGCTTTGAATAACCAAGGTTAGCTTTATCAGAAACATGTATAGATTCTTGAACAACTAGGGTCCTTTTGTTTTGAACAATAACAAAGAACTTTTGGGCAAGTTCAACGTAAAATCTGACGAAAGTATTTTCTTAGGATATTTTTTATCTTTGCTGCACCCAAAGACGCGAAAATAGCTGATGTTAGATTTTCTTCCATTCCATAGCTCATATGGGGTTTTCTTGAGAGAAGCTCGTATTATAGCTCTGTTTATAATAAAACAAGCGGTATTGACAGTCTCAGCCCAAAAGTATCGTGGTAGGTTATTTTCACAGAGCATGGTTCTGGCCATTTATTCTAAAACCCTATTCTTCCTCTCAACAACTCTATTTTGTTGAGAGGCTTTAGGAGCAGAGAAGCTATGGTTAATCCCATTTTTATCATAAAATTTTTTAAAATCTTTATTTTCAAATTCTCTACCATGATCACTTCGGATACTTGTGATTTGAAAACCTTTTTCATTTTGAACTCTCCGAGATAGTTTTGTAAAAGAGGTAAATACTTCATCCTTATGAGTTAAAAATAGTATCCAAGTGTAACTAGAGAAGTTATCAACAATAAAAAATGCATATCTTTTGCTTCCAAGGCTTAAAGTCTTTGTTGGACCAAATAAGTTTATGGGCAATAGTTGTAAGAGCCTAGAAGTTAAAATATTATTTTTAGAATGAAAAGAACTTCTAATTTGTTTGCCTTGTTGACATGCAAAATATAATCACCATAAAATTAATAGAGACGGACAACATTATTTTTTCTTGAGAAAACTGGTTTGAAAAAAAAACAAATCAAATATTTTTCTCCAAAACCAATTCTAGAAATTACTTAGGTAATGAAAAGCTATTTACTCTCGTTCAATTTCATAAAGAAAATGATTAAGGCATGAAACGGTTGAAATGTAAATGCATTAGAGCGCCAAACGGTTAAATTGTATAATTGCAATTAATTTGGTATATAGCAATTAATAAAACTGTTTCAAGAATTTGTCTTTTATACTGTCATTCAATATTTTTTTAAACATATTCTTATTCCACTTTAATTTTAAGAATAAAATTATTTTATTTTCTTTCATAAAACCATTTTTAGTTTACCTCCTGGGTGTGTGTTGTTTTTCCTGTGTGTTGCCATGTGTTCGTGGGTGTATGTGATCTGGTG
>JAOTRH010461350.1:0-28490 GCA_034768845.1 Heliamphora exappendiculata
ATCAATAGCCACTCATGGCTGTTGGTTTTCAGGCTTCAATTGCAATTGAATGGCCAATCCAATTGTAATTGATCCAGCTAGTGAAATCTGAATTTCAATGGCCAATAAAATTCACATATTCCAACATTAACTTGGAAGTATCACCGTCCCATGTTTCTTCCTACCTTAGCTTGCCAATGGCTACACTAAATGGTTTAAACTACACCATTTTTATATTGTTAGGAGTTGTGGTTACCACCGAACAGGCTGTGGATTAATTTATCAGTTGCTTTTATCATGTATAGGTTTAGTTGATTGTTACAAATCAATTATTAACTAGTTTAACTGCCGCGTGCAAAGCACGCAGGAAAAAAAGTTTGGCCCATATTTAATATTAAAATATATTTATAATAATTATATATTTTAATAGATAAAATTTGGGATGAACAAACAAAATGGAGGAACACATTTAATTTTTATTGAATCATCGTAAGCTTATCTCGATGATACGAATTATTTAACTTATAGAGGACATTAATAAAATTATCCATTTGTAAAATTAGATTGATAGATGTAGATGTAGTGTCTTAAAATATTTATTTTAATGGTATATACAATTTTAAAAATAAGCAATTTATTTTATTTATAATAAATATGTTCAATTAATTTAGTTATTCATACTCGATCAATTTAATTTTTTTATACAAATGATCTTCTTTACGAGTTTTATAAGCTAATGTGTAGAACAAGAAAAAAAAATTACAAAATATATTTTCTATCCATAGAGTAATTAGTTATACAAATAATTGTATCTATAAGATAATATATTAAGTTGCTCATATATAATACACAAATTTACCAAACAATTTACCAGTAAAACTAAAATTAGTTCGTCCACAAAATAAGTGCAAAAGATTATATATGCTGGATTGACAAGAAAAATATTACAGACATAACATTACGATATGAATTTAAGTAGATGCTATTTTTATGTAACACAAAAAGAGTTTTCAAATTTAAACGACTATTTTATTGATTTTGGTTCTAAAATAGAAATATTTAAATTTTTCATCTCAACTGATGAATTTGTTGAGATAGAATCTGTTATACAAATGAGCGTAAAAGAACTGCCGAATACACATGGAGAATTTGCAGTAATAGAACCAATATTAATTAGAGCATTGAATTTGCATAAACTGCATATACTCACAACTTTAACTGGATAACATGATAATTTTTAATTTGTATTGTCGAAAATGCTTATTTTGTAATTTGTCCATACTTTAAAACTATTGAATAGAAAAAGATATTAAGAGATATTTAACTGAATATGAATTTAAAATAAATTAAAAGCTATTATCTCTTATACAAATTTTATCAACTTGGTACTATTGTTTAATTGAAAATAATTTCTTTGCATTGTCTTTAAACATTGTTGCTTTAATTAAGCCACTCTCATTACATAACTTGATTTGGAACTGGACTCTATAAAATCATAATTTCTTTGTATTATTTTTAAACATCGTTACTTTAATTGAACCACTCTCGTTACATAACTTGATTTGGAACTTGATTCTATAAAATTGTAATGTCATAACATTAATAATGATACTAGGAGAAATTAATCATTTAAAAAAAATTATAAAAGAATATAATTTGTTGAGATAAAAGTAATAAAAAATGCATATTTGTTTAGTGATATTATTATAATATTTTGGTTGTGCTGTGACTTTTTTGCCATTATAGTAAAGACATATCTATACAATTAGTTCTATGTACTTATAAATTTAATAAGGTATTGAATTTATATAACACATGCTAAAATAGAAATTTTTTTTGAATTAAACCGAAAAATTCTTTGAAATTTTGATAACTCTAAACTATTAAAATAATACTATTAGAAATAAGAATGCTATTGAAATTAAGAATTCCCTACATTATTGCAAGTGATAAGAAAAATACATTTCGATCATTCATTCGATGTTCTACAATTATTGTTATTAAGAGGAAAAATATTTTTAAAAAATTATATGGGCAAATGATTAGGTTTTAAAAATAAAATGGAACTAATTTATATAATTTTAAGATAAATATTAATACTACTATAATAATATTTTTAAAAAATTTGTGGCGATTGGCTCTAGGTAGGCGCTTCTTTTAGTTAATATTTGACTTTGAAAAGCTGGTTTTAAAACTTCTTTTATGATTTTTTTTTTGGTTCAGCAAACTTTTTTCTTTTATGATTTAATTGGTCATATTTAGCATGTTATAAAATATTTTTTTATCATAATATTTTATTTTTATAGGCATATCTCATACTCATTTCGATAATTCAAACTATTTATCTTGTAAAGGATATTAAGAAATATAATTTCTATAAAAATATGAATTGATTTGATATTTTTAGATATAGTGTCTTACAACATTTATTTTAATGATATGTGTTATTTTAGGAATAGACCATTAATTTTATTTAACATAAATACATTAAAAGTAATTAGTTATTGATATTCAATCAATTTAATTTTTTGAATGAATAATCTTCTAAACGAATTCTAAAAAATGAACAACACGATTAAAAAATAAACATGACATGTATATATAACAATTATATATTAAGTTAAATTGTTATACATTATGGAGAATAATAAATGGTTAAGATGAGACTTTTTATTTTGCAAGGTAGAACAGCCTTTTATAATAAATTTTGATTTTTATGAGTTTATGTCCAGTTTCTTTCAATGATTCAGACCATTTATCTTTAAGAGCATATTAAGAAGATCATTCACATTAAAAGATATATTGATTAGATATATGTAGATATAGTATTTTATAAGATTTACTTTAATCATATATGAAAATTTAAAATTAGATAATTTATTTTATTTAAAATAAATATATTTAAATAATTAATTATTAATATCTGGTCAATTTAAGTTTTTGCATGAATAATCTTTTTAACAAGTTTCATATAATGAACGACACGATTAATAAATATAAAGTATATCAATAACTATTATATATTAGGATATTAATAATTGTTAGTGTAGAAAATAATATAACTTTTATCTATATGTAACAGTAAGACAAATCAACGAAAGGGACAGAAAAGTAATTTCCAAGCGGACGAAAGATGCACCCCAACTGGTTTTTTATATATATGGATAGATATACACATGCATGGATGTAATCTTTTTTTTATTTCCTTTTTAAATAACCTATCCATGTACAAGATGACTTATATTTAAATAAATCGAAGTAATAATCAAATAACATGTAATAATATTTAACAGGAAAATAAAAAATATAAAGACACTACAAAATTTAATAAGAAAATAAAAACTTGTCTTTTCAAAATGAAAAAATAAAATCTTTGAAATATAACAATATATGCTACCTCGGGATAAATAGGGTGCAATATTATGAACTTGGCATATATACTTAGATGGATGCATGGTTGTTGTGCATGAATATACACACACACATTTATATCTATATGTGTGCATGTGAATGCACTATTTTGATAATTTTTTTTCATAAATTTTTTAATAATTACAAAATATGCTCCCTTTAAATTATATTTCCCCCATTGTCCCCTTGAAATTATTATTCATCCCTAATATAAAAGAAATTAAAATTTAAAAATCATTCTCACCAAACGACACCCTAGCGCGTAGCAGCTCTGCTAAGTTGCTCCTCTTTACCGAACGCACTGAACCCTCGCCGCCGTAGTCCACAGCGCCGATGGATCTCTTCGCCGGCGCTGCTGGATCTCACCCTCGCCGTCGCAGATTAGTGGATCTCATCTCAACCTCTTCGGCGCCGCTGGATCTCACCCTCGCCGTCGCAGATCAGTGGATCTCATCTCAACCTCTTCGGCGCCGTAGATCAGTGGATCTCATCTCAACCTCTTCGGCGCCGCTGAATCTCACCCTCGCCGTCGCGGATCAGTGAATCTCATCTCAACCTCTTCGGCGCCACTGGATCTCACCCTCGCCACGGCGCCGCCTCGCTTCTCAGTTCTCGCCGTCTCCTCTAGCCGGCTCTCGTCGTCGCCTCTGGCCGGCTATCGCCATCGCCTCTCAGTTCTCGTAGACTCGCAGTCCGCAGTCGCCGCTGGTACGCTGTACGCCCCTCACTTTTCAGCACTCAAACACAATATTGATTATTTGATTTAAATATTATGTTTTAAATATAGTGATTTAAATACAAAATATATTGTGTTACTGTGTTATTTTTTATTTTTTGATTTAAATATATTTTTGAATTAAATATAATGGGACCGTATCCGTAAGACTATTAGTGTTACTGTCATACTGTGTTAGCTTTTTTGGGCTGTTAGTGTTACTGATTTAAATATATTTTTGATTTAAATATTGTGGATCTCACCCCAGTTATTATCTGAAATCAAAATATTTGTAGGACTGTTAGCTTTTATTAAAAAGTAAATAAATGTTTTATTGTGATTTTATTGTGATTTTTTATGTTATTTGATTTCAGATTTGAGTATTGAATCTTTAACTTATAGAGAGATTTTTTAAAAGACAATCAAAATTAGAAGCGACATCTTCTACGAGTTAGAGCACAACTTTAAATAAAGAATGTGTTGAAAGAATTTTACTTGATCTTCACGCAGACCCGGGCCTTCGACCTCGTATTCTAGATTATAATCCAAATATCAGAGATCAAGTTCGTAGGGCTTATCTATTGAAAGGCTCTTGCCAACCTCGTAATCACAATTTTTCAAAAAAATAATTTGGACAAACCTTAAGAAGATTTAATCCTTCTTGGTTTGATGAGTTTGGTGGTTGGTTAGATTATAGCATTTCAAAAGATGCCGCATATTGTCTTTATTGCTATCTTTTCAAACCTGAGATAGGAGATCAAGCAGGTGGTGATTCTTTCATTACTGAGGGATTTTCAAATTTGAAGAAGAAAGACATGTTGAATCTTCACGTAGGAGGTGTTAATAGTACTCACTATCAAGTTTGGAGAAAATGTGAGGATTTGTTGAATCAAAAACAACATATTGAAACAATTTTCTCCAAGTTATCAGATGAAGCAAAAATTGATTATCGAATTCGTTTGACCGCATCAATTGATTGCATCAGATATCTTTTGCGACAAAGACTTCTATTCCGTGGGCACAATGAATCTGAATATTCAAGCAATCAAGAAAACTTTCTTAAACTTATGAAGTTTCTTACCGAACAAAATGAAAATGTAAAATCTATTTTACTTAAAAATGCTCCTGAAAATTTGAAGTTGACATCTCCTAATATTCAAAAAGATATGTTAATGCCGCAGCAGCTGAAACAACTAATACCATTCTTAAAGAGTTTGGTGATAGGCTTTTTTCTATTTTCTTAGATGAATCAAGAGATATCTCAACAAATGAGCAAATGGCAAGTGCTTTGAGGTTGTTGATGAAAGGGGATATGTGATTGAACGCTTTTTGGATATTAAGTATGTTACTAGTACTAATGCTATTTCACTGAAGCAAGCGATTGAAAAAGTGTTTTCAATACACAATTTGAGCTTTTCTAGATTACGTGGGCAAGGTTATGATGAAGTTAGCAATATGCAAGGAGAATTCAATAGACTAAAAACACTTATTTTACAAGAGAATCAGTGTGCATATTATGTTCATTATTTTGCTCATCAACTTCAATTAGCTCTTGTGGCAGCCGCGAAGAATCATATCCATATGGTTGATCTTTTTTACTTGGTTTCAAATATAGTCAATGTTGTGGAAGCTTTATACAAGCGTCGAGATATTCTTCGGGAGAAGTAAGCTGCTAAAGTTATCAAAACTCTAAGTAATGGTAAGATAACAAGTGGGACATGACTCAATCAAGAGACTACTCTTATTCGTGCTAATGATACACGTTGGGGATCACATTTTGGGACTTTGCTTAGTCTGATTAGCATGTTCTCAGTTGTGATTGAAGTGCTTGATGTCATAATGGAGGATGGTTCCAATTCAGAACAAAGAGCAAAAGCATTTCGTCTATTGGAATCAATACAGTCTTTTGAATTTGTGTTCAGTCTATATTTGATGAGAGCTCTTTTAAAAATTACAAATGCTATATCTCAAGCTTTACAAAGAAAATATCAAGATATTGTCAATGCCATGAAATTGGTTCAAGTTTCTAAACAACGACTCCAAATGTTGAGGGATAGTGGCTGGAGTTCTTGGTGGATGAAGTTTCATCATTTTGTGAGAAACATCAAATTGATATTCCTAATATGGATGAAACATATGTTATTCGAGAAAGATTGAGGCGTAGAGCGCAAGACAAGACAAACTCTCATCACTACCGTGTCGAGTTATTCTATATTATCGTTGATATGCAAATCTAGAGCTCAATAATCGTTTTAATGAGGTAAATACCGAATTACTTCTTTGTGTTGCATGTCTAAATTCAGTTGATTTATTTGCAGTTTTTGACAAGGAAAAACTGATTCGATTTGTCAAATTCTATCCAAATAATTTTTCAGAGGTGGAGATATTAGCAATTTCTAATCAACTTGAGAATTTTATTTTGGACGTACGCTATAGTATTGAGTTTTCTGATTTAAAAGGAATAGAAAATTTTGCACAGAAGATGGTGAAGACCAAAAAAGATAAAGGATATCCATCGATTTACAAGTTTCTAACGTTGGCCTTGATTTTACCGGTTGCGACAGCAATAGTAGAGAGGGCATTTTCTGCTATAAAGATTGTAAAAAGTCCGACTTTGCAATCGAATGGGTAATTAGTGGATGCATGATAGTTTATTTGTATGTATTGAGAAAAAAATATTTGATAGTAATACAAATGAAACTATCATGTAACGTTTTCAGAATATGAAAAGTCGTCGTGGTCAACTGTAATCAAATTATAAATTATTAATATATTTGAACTTTTTAAATAACACTTTAATTTACTACATACAATTTTAAATATTTGACCTATTTGGACATAATTCATAACTTTACCCCTGTGTATGATTTTCTTACATTTAGTCCGTAATATATTCAATTAAAACTAAGTACTTGAAATTTTTTTTTTAAAAAATTGTCCCAAGAAAGTAAGAGGTTCAACAAATTAAGTACCGAAAAAGGAAGCATAAGGGGACATTCAAAAAAAAACTTGTCAATGGGTTCAGTGACAGCTCTTTTAAGTATAGTGATTCAACTTAAGTTTATATATATAATATGATATGATCTTTTTTTATGTAGAATGCAAAAATTTATGTACATTTTAAGCATGATGACGGTTGTGTATGTGTTATAAACTGGTTGAAGAATTATAAATCGTAATAAATTTATTTTCTTTATTTATATTCACTCAATTCGTCCAAATTGATACACTAACACGTACAAATCACCAATTAAACAGGTTGTGTTTTGTGTAGGTTGGCGAATTAAAACGAATTAACTAACTATCATACACTCCTAACTAAATTATCCCACAAATTGAATGCGGGTTCTATCTCTTGAAATTATTGAATAAAATTAAAAATAATAATAAGGTAAAAGCAATTAAAGAAAATGAATCAATTCAAGTCTAAATTATTTCTTTTCCATGGCTAATCTTTAATTTATTTGAGACATAGGAGAACTTCCAAATAAAATAATTAATAATATTTGCTATGATTCAATGAAATTAATGTTGAATTGAAGTTCAATATTTTTATCCTCCCACCAAATTGAAAGAAGAAGCTCATTTAACTGTTTCGAGAGCACGTGGGTAATTCACGTGTGTCGACCCCAATTTGTGCCACAAGCTACGCTTGTGTCCAGTTTGGCACGTGTGGTCCATCAAAGTCGACGTAAGCACAGGTTTGGGGGCTAACGTCAAATGCGCGTCATCCAGTACCCTTCTGTCCTACGTGGAAGTTTGAAGTGGTAACGCACAGTAACGCGGGAACAAAAGGTTGAAGATTCCCGGTCTCCTATGCTCATTTTGACTTTCTTCTTGTCTTTTCTAATTTATTCATATCATTAGATTACGAAAAGAGTTAAAAAGACAGAGAAGCAGAGATAGTGCCTGGCCTAGAGAATATCAGTCTTAAAAATCTTGTTCATTTGTTTAGGATCCGTTTGGTAATATTTATAATTTTTTATTTTTATTTATAAAATATAAAAAATATATTTTTGTTTATATTTATAAAAAAATAAAAATAAAAATATGTTTGATAATATAAATATTTAAAAAATGATAGTTGAAAGTTACGGATGAATTCAATTAAAATTTATTTACAAAACAAGTAAAAATATAATTTTTTTGTTTCTTAAAATTTTGAAAATTTTAAAAATTATTTATAATTTTTTAAAAATAAAAATAATTACTAAATATATTTTCGTTTATAATTTATAAAAAAACAAAAATAAAAATAAAAAACATAAAACATAAATATTACTAAACGGTACCTTATTGTTTGAATTATATTAGGATTATTAAATGTGCCTTAAATTTCTCATATTTTAATTTTTTTAATGTAATTCAGCAGTCTTTTAAAGTACTAAAATAAAAAGAATTATAATTTTTGAAACACAAAATTCTTGCTCAATTCCACCATCTCCACAATCAGCTCAACGATTTTAGAGGCTTTAGTCAAAATTTTAAAATTGAGATCTCTTACCATTAAGTTTATTTTTATATTTTATTTTTAAATTTCACTTGTTTTTTTATGAGATATAAACTTATTGATTAAATTTTATAATTTATTTTTTAATATACCTTTTTCAATTGATAATATATAGTGATAATTTATTTAAGATTTTTTTAATGATATGGTCAATCGAATAAAAAAGTTAGCAAGAGAAAGAGAGTGAGCAATAAATCAGTTATAAAAGAAAAAAAGAAAAAAAATTAAACCCTTCAATTATTAGAGATCTAAGAAAAATAAAAATTACTATTAAAATAATATAATGTGTCTCAGTTAGTTTTGTGAGACGAGCATTAAATGAAAATATTATTTTTTAGTGATAAATTTTTTATTTTAAAAATTCAATTGAAAATTTATATTTTACATTTTTTTAATTTAAAAATGTTATTATGTATGCTTTCTATTTGGTTGAAGTTAGGCCTAATTTATTTTATTTGTAGGCCTTATATATTATATACTTTGTCATAATTTTTTAAAAATTTATGTAAAATAATATGTATTATAAAATCTCTTATTAAATTTCAAAAATAATATATTTTTAAAATTTTTCAATATATATTTTTTTAAAACTAACATATAGTATATATTATAATAAAATCTTACAAATTTGTGATCTTATCAAAATTGAGAACCTTAGGAATCGCCTAATTGACTTAACATAGGAACTACATTGACAATTCCAATAACTTTATAGTCACAAAAATTGGTTACATAATTTTTCTTTTTGGAATCTTAGGGTGTTTAGATAGTTTACGCTCATCTCGATTAATCTTTAAGAGAATATTTTATCGGTCACTAGCGCGAGGGTTTAATTTAAATCGAGATAAAATTTTGCAGAAACAAGTCCCCAAATTGGGATAATAATTTATTAACTTATTTTATTTTGTTTATTTTTATTTTTAATAAATTATTTTTATTATATTAACAGTTTTTTTTATTTCTCAAAATCTTCTAGTGGGGATGAATTAAAATAATAAAAATAAACTAAAAATAAATAAATAAACTAATAAAATTTTGAGAAATAAGAAAAACTGTTAATATAATTTTTTTTTGCTTATTTTTATCTTTAAACAATTTTATTTTATTTTGTTAAAAAAATTTATATTTTTAATTCATCTCAACCAAATAAAATGATAAATTTTTTTTGCCAAAACATAAAAAATAAATGGAAAGACAAAAAAATAAGGATTACTTCTTGAGGTAGAAATGCTGAAATGGTCAGCAATTGGACTTCCTCAGTCCTACCACCAACATCGCCATGGACCGGTCTTACTGAAGAAAAACCACTCAAAATGCATTTCTCAGTCAAATTTCTCTCTCTCTCTCTCTCTCTCTCAAAATGCATTTCTCAGTCAAACTTTTCTCTCTCTCTCTCTCTCATTTTCTCCTCCTCCAGTCCTCTTATATCTCTCTCTCCTTCCCTCAATTTCTTCATTCAAAAAAGAGGCCTCTTTGGCTCTTTCCCTCTCTAATCCTCAGATTTTCACCTCCTCTTTGTTCTTTCATCTGCCCAGCTTTACTTCGCCGCTGTTCCCATTCCCAAATCACCACAAATTTCATTAATTCCACCAACTTCAGAAAATCTCGCTTCTTCTCTTCATTTTCGTCACTTCAGAAAATCTCGCTTCTTTTCTTCATTTTCGTCTCAAGTTTTGGCCTTTTCTAACTACCCATTTGCGCAGATTTGATACCCATTTGCGCAGATTTGATACCCATTTGCGCAGATTTGCTCTTCTTCTTCTCCTTCCTTCCTTCCTTCCTTCCTTCCTTTCTTTCTTTCTTTCTTTCTTTCTTTCTTCTTCTATTGCTCATCTTTGGCATTGAATTCTTTCTTATAAATGGAGAAGTCAGCAGATTGGGAGGAAAAGAGTCTGATTAAGGAGCTAACCCAAGGGATGGAGCTGGCTAAGCAGCTCCAAATACATCTCAACGTGACTTCTTCTTCTTCTCCCGAAACGCGGGAATGGCTAGTTCAGAAAATCCTGAATTCGTACGACAAGGCACTGTCAATGGTGAATTGGAAAGGGTCAGTGCGAGATCATGAGACGCAGCCCATCGCCGGAGCAGCCACCAGGACGTCCGAATCCCCGCGATCCCTCAGCGGAAGTCCGCACAGCGAAGATTCTTACCTGGATTTCAAGGGTCATCATAAGGACAACAGTGGCTCTAGAAAGAGGTGAATTATAAAAAATGCTAAGTTTACAAGTGCGGGTTAAGAATCGGACACAGTCCCTCTTACTTTAACATGAAATGTGTATAGTGTTTTCGAATTTGTGTTCACATGGGTTAACAGTAACACAGCGCTAAACTCTATAATGAGTGGTATTTTGTTCACTAACTTCACAAGTTTAGATAACAATATTAACTTTTTTATTGGTTTAAATTGTAGAGCTCTTTATAAATTTAGCAGTGAAGCTTACAATTTAAACTAATAAAAAACAAATATTGTTTTCCCACCTTAAATGGGTGAATAAATTAATTTTTTTCCTTCCAAGGGATTCCCATTCAATCTAGTGGTATTATATAGTCCTCTCTCAACACATTATAAGTTAGGAATTCGGATAATAACATGAATCAAACTCACACGCTAAACATTAGATATGTATGGTTCGCCTGTAAATATTCTACTAACTCTTATGCTATGCTCAAAAGACTGGTTCCAAAACTCAAACCCTTCATAAGAAGAGCCATGGTTTTTTTTCCCAACCTAAATCCAAAGTTCTTTTAATTATCCCACTTCCAATAGAATTATGGTTAATTTGATTGAATATTTTTTAAAATATTTTTTTTCTATTGTTTGCAGGAAGACAATGGCGCGGTGGACAAGACAAGTGCAAGTTTACCCGGGAACAGGACTTGAAGGACCAGTATACGATGGCTATAATTGGAGGAAGTATGGGCAGAAAGACATTCTTGGGGCCAAATATCCAAGGTACGGACGAGATCAAAATACTTTTGATGATCTAAGCTCTATTATTACAAGACAGAAAAGGAAACCCAGATTCACTAATATCAACTGTTACTAGAGTTATAAATTGTGGTATCGAAAGATGTATCGGTATGGTAATACAATTATATTTCAATCAATATCGGATTCTATTAACTAATACTGCAAATATCGATACTAAAAGAGTCCAAAATTGTAGTTCCTTTAAAACCATGACTCTGACTTTCACAAAACATGTGATCCACATCCGCCTGAAAATTCTGAAGTCAAAAATTTCTCATTAGACTTAAAAGTTATTCAAGAAAGAAGAAGAAGAAGAAGAAGAAGAAAGTTTTCATCGTCCAGTTTTACATTTTCTTGGTCAATCATTTGCTGAATAATTCAAAGTTACTTTCAAAAGTATATCAGTGTTTTAAACATTGATATATGTATATAACTTGCTTGCATATCAGTGTTACTTTCAAAATGACCCAATGCCTGCCAACAGTAGCTGCATATGCTTCGTTGATCAAACATGTGGTCTAGGTTGCAAACAACTTAAACATTTTTTCTTATAAGATCCAAACAACTTAACATTTATTTTAATAAAATCTAAACTACTTAACTTGCTAAGGCACATTCATTTATGGTCTAGGCTTTTGTATAGTCTATGACAATGTTCAAACTTTTTATGGTGAATGTTGCAATTTTGAGGTTCATTGGTCCAGGTTGTAGGTGATTTCTGTTTTCTTTTCTTTAGATGTAGTCTAGAAACTCAATTCATTTATGTAAAATTTATCACAAAGTACACGAATTCTACACGAATAAATTGGTTGCCATAGTCCAAGATGATGGGATCTAAAAAATAGTTAAAAGTTAGAAATGAAAATAAGTTGTAGAATAGTAGGACCGGTTGCGGCAATTGAAAATATGTTGAGAAATTGAAAATATATTGAGAAAAAATAAGTTAAGATGGTTTAAACACATACGATCTATATAAATTAATACAGTAATAAAAATAATAATAAAATAATAGGTAATAAAAATACTAAGGAGAAAAATATATTTAAATTAACATAGAATACTGTATTAGAAAAATATATAAATTTATTAAAATCAATTGAATATATGACCATTAACAGAATAAAATGACGAAAAAATTTATATAGCCAACTTTAATTAATTAAAAAAAATTAATTTCATTTAGTTGGCAGTAATTATTTGACTTATTTTAAAAATTAAGTTGTTATCTGCAGAGGATACTACAGGTGCAGCCATCGAAATATGCAAGGATGTTTGGCCACCAAGCAAGTCCAAAGATCTGACGAAAACCCAACAATTTTCGAAATCACCTACCGAGGGAGGCACACCTGCACCGCCGCCGCCACTTTAGCTCCACCACCATCGCTGTCGCCGGAAAATCAAGAACCCAACACGGCCTTAGAAGATCATCATCATCAACAACTTATAACCGGCCGCCATCCCCAACAAACCCACGAAAATCCACAGGAAACCTTCTGGAACTTCCAAACCGGTCTCCGAATCATAACCGAAGATCCCGACGCCGGAAACCCATCGATCCCATCGTTCTATTTCCCGGCGCCGCCGCCGCACGACAAGGTCGAAAGCTACATCGGCCCGTCGACTTCCGTGCTCGACGACGGCTTCGTCGGAAACTCCTCTCCTCCGTTCATGTCTCCTGCTGCAACATCTGGATCGAGTTATTTCTCGGTGTCGCCGACTGATCACATGGCCGGATTTGGAAGGGACCAGAATCTGAATTTGCGAGCCGCCGCGGATTTCGAGCTGGCGGAGATTGTTTCGGCGGCCGCGTCGGCGGGTTTGGACGGAATCCCATTTGGCGCGGTGGATCAATTTGATCCAAGCTTTTCGTTTGATAACCCAGGGCCAGGATTCTTTTTTTGAATCGTCTACTGAAATCGTTTTCACCAAAGATAGCCATCTAAGCAGGATTCGGGAATAAGCATCATCTGGTGCAAGCCAGCAGTATTTTGTGTTGTGTGGTAGGTAGAGGCACGTTCATTTTTTCGTTCCATCTCTAACTATTCATTTTTTCGTTCCATCTTTTCTTTCATCAAATATGCGCAAAAATCTTAGCTAAAAGCTTCATTTGATACTATACAGTATACATTTTAATGGTCATAAGCAAATCAAAGTTTTTAAAAAGTTTCAAAACACATTTTATCCATTTTTAATTAAAATGGATATTTCATCATTTTTTTCCTTGAGTTGATAAAAAATTTAATTTTTTTTCTTGATTTGGGATAGATTTGATAAAACTGTTGGAGCTCAATTTTAACTTATTTTTCATCAAATTTAAATTTGATGGCCAAAAAAAATGATGATGGGCAGGAGATCTAAGCCCATAGAGCTGTTTCATTGTAACATGAAATTAAAATTACGGAAAATTGGTGAACACTTTAATTTATAGGCTATTTATTTATTTTCATCTTGTATAAGTTTTCTAAATAGTAAGGTTCATTTTCATAAAATTTTTAACGCGCAAGAATCTTTTGGGACAAAAATACCTTATAACAGATAAATTTATCTGTACTTTTTAAAAATATATATAAAGAATACAGATAAATTTATCTATTTTTTATTAAAAATATGTATAAAGAATACTTATAAATTTGTCTATATTATTGAAAGTACGTATAAACACTACAAGAAAAAGTATCAACAACGACGAAAATAATCGTCGCGGAAAACCATAAATTCGTCGACCAAAACTTTTTGCGACAATTTCAATTTCGTCGCCAACTTGTCGTGAAACCGGGGAAGATCTACTGCGACGCTTTTGAGTCGTTGCCGAAAGATCAACATTTACTGACGATAGAATCGTCGGTAATGATCTACCTTTGCCTACTAAGGCATTAGTCACTAATCGTAATTATCCACGACAAGCAAAATTCGTCGGTAATGATGTCTCTTTGCCTACAAGGCCAGACATCACTAGTGGTAACCAATCAATGACATGGCATTTTCGTCGCCAACGACCTATCTTTGCCTACAGAGTACCCCGTCGTTGATGCTCCCAATTGATAATGGTAACATTTTTCGACGAAACAGATGTCACTATATAATCCTTAAAAGCATAATATATTTTCAGCGACAAAAATTATTTTCGTCGCTAAAAGTAACCCAAAAACAAAATTTCCATAATTAAATTACAATATTTTTTTCGCTAATCATACACCAAAAAGCCTGTATAACACAATAATTATCACCATCAAATGCATTCTCATTAATTTAACTCACTAGAAATTTAATAATAATAGTATAATTCAAAACATATTTAAATAAAATAACAAGTTTCAAATATTCCTCCGCCGTTCAAAACATATCCAAATAAAAATAACAAATTTTAAACATTCATCAACCACTTAAAATGATATAAATTACAAAATAGTTCATCAATTCCTCAATCTCAATAGCATGTTCATCACTTCAAAAGTACAATAAAATTCCTGATTCGTTTCTGTTACAAGAAAAAAAAATCATTGTTAAACCCTATAAAGTAAACATATAATTAATAAAATTAAAAAAATATATAAATTACATAAACTTTCTTTTTATTATCTAATCTAATTTTGCATTGACGTGCTCATTATTAGTACAAATTTTTTTAGTCTAGTAATGTTTACATGTCCGTACCCAAGCCATCGAACCACTAATTTATAGTCCTATGAAATTTTGCAGCTTTTTAAATTTCAAGATTAACAAATTTTTATCTATTTCTCAAATCGAACGTTGAATTGAAGTGTGGTTTGTTTTTACAAATTACATTACTGTAGATTGATGTGTTCATCCGAGTTTTAGAGGTATTTCACGGCTTATCCAAAGTTTTGACCTCCTACTATATTTTTGCAATTTTTTACGTTTCAAGATTAACAAACTTTCATCTATTTTTCACACTGGACGTCGAATTGAAGTGTGATTTATTTTCACAAGTCACATTACTCTAGATTAACGTGTTCATATGGATTTTAGAGCCATTTGATGGCTTATCCAAAATTTTGACCACCTACGATATTTTTGTGATTTTTTAAGTTTTAAACTTGACAAGTTTTCATTTATTTCTCAAATCGAACGTCGAATTGACATATGGTTAGTTTTCACAAGTCACATTACTCTAGATTTACATGCTCGCACGAGTTTTAGAGCCATTTGATGGCTTATCCTAAGTTTTGACCTCTTACGACATTTTTGCAATTTTTTAAAGTTTAAAGCTTAACAAATATTTATTTATTTCTCAAATCAGACGTCGAATTGATGTGTGGTTTGTTTCCACAAGTCACATTACTCTAAATTGACGTGTTCGTACGAATTTTAGAGCTATTTGATCGCTTATTCAATGTTTTGATCTCCTACGATATTTTTGTAATTTTTTAAAGTTTCAAACTTAAACAAACTTTCATGTCATTCTCGAAAACTTCAAACTAAAGCCACAATGCAAGAAGAAAATTTTTAATTTGAGAAAAGAGGATTTATAGTGGGAAATCAATCTCAATTTATGCACACAATATTAATAAATCAAGTATGAGATTATTTTCTAAGTTATATATTTACCATTCAATTGAAGTATGCCGTACAAATTTAATTCATTAATTGTAGATAAAATTTAATACCATCTCTGT
Source organism: Heliamphora exappendiculata (assembly GCA_034768845.1). Classification (NCBI taxonomy): domain Eukaryota; kingdom Viridiplantae; phylum Streptophyta; class Magnoliopsida; order Ericales; family Sarraceniaceae; genus Heliamphora; species Heliamphora exappendiculata. Next base: position 16,224 of record JAOTRH010461350.1, read on the forward strand.
CTAGTATTCTCTTCTACAATTTGGTTGATTGCTATTCTTCTTGGACTAATAATTTTTAGGAAATTTTAGTTAAAAGTTTTAAAAAATAAATTTTAACGAGTAAAGTCAATCAACAAAAATTTTAATACGTAATTTCTAATTGCGTAATTTCTTTCGAAAATACCCTGCAACATAATAAACAAATAAATTTATATGTTTGATATTTGTTTGTTTAATATGCAAATAGATAAATTTATCTATTTTTATATTTATGCATAACAAATAAATTTATTTATTTTTATATGAATATAGATAATACAAACAGATAAATTTATTTATTTATTTATTTATGCATAATAGATAGACTTATCTATTTGCATATCAATACAGATAATGCAGGTCGATAAATTTATCTGTATTCTTTATATATATTTTTAAAATATACAGATAAATTTATATGTGTTCTTTCACTACAAAAAAAAGCATCAACCGGGACGCCTTTTCCCGACGAAGATAGTATTTCGTCGTGGAAAGTCGACCTTTGCCGACGAGCTCACAAATATTGTTGCCGTAGGGTTGTCGACGTTTTGCGAGGAGCCATTCTCGTTGGCAAAGGATTGCTTTTGTGCGACAACCTACATATTTCGTCGCCAAATGTATTAAAATTTCGTACCAATACTCACGCCAAATCTGAGAGAGTTTGCGGGAGTTCTAAACATCCTTGTCCAACAAAGTAATGTTGTCACGGTTGATCTTGGAGCTCAAAACACCCTTGACAAAGGAATGTCGGTGGAGCTTGGTGACCAAATCAATATTTGTTTTGGTTAATTAATCCTTCGTCGTCAAGCATTTTCGTCGTGTTTAGGATTTTCCCAATTGCTTAAGCAAAAATTAAACCACGACTTTACGCTAAACCCACATATCAGTATTTCTTCTGCTGGTTAATCTTCCGTCGCCCTTGCGTTTCAAGCACCCTCCCCCGCCGCCAACGGTCGCCCCCTTCGCAGATTGCCTCTTCTTTTCCCAGTGTATAGTCTCTCTCTCTCTCTCTCTCTCTCTCTCTCTTCATCTCACTCTATCTCTCCGCCCAACCTCTTCTGATTGACGATTCAGGAATTGTCGTTCTATGCATCTAGGGTTTCTGAAAGAGATCGAACCTTCAAATTCTTTTGGAATATCGATTCAAATGCGTAAACCTCATACGAATACGAATCTCTCTTAAAGACTCGAATTACAAGATTTGGTGAGAATTTTGGCTTTCTTGGTTACCAATTCGTTATGAGTCCGCACATGAATACACAGATATATGCACACTCTGTATGTATATATGTAGGTTTCTGGATGAAGGAAGCACTGAGATGAGCACTGAGATGTTATGCCCCCTATTTTTAATACATTCTTTCGATTTTAATTGGTAAAGTGGGAATACTTAATTTATTTATTGAAAATCTTGTTTTGTATGCACATAGTTCACGGAACAAGCTAACGTCTTGAGCTTTTTTCCTTTGCATGTAGTGGAGTTCCTGCCTTTAGTCTTCTCTTCATGTGGAATAGAAGTCTCTGCCTTTTTTAATAGCCCCCCACTACATAAGATGCTTCACCCTTGATTTAGATAGGAAACCTTGGAAGAAACAGAAGTTCTTCATATTTGCTTTACTCAATCATGTAAATCCCTTTTGGTATCATCCAACTGCACGTCCAATTCTTCCACTTCCTTAAAACTAATTAAGTCCATGTCTATTGATACTGCCATCCTCCATACTTGTGATAACTTCATAGTAGTTTTCTTGAGTGTCAACCATGATATTCTCATCCCAACCATTTTCTGCTAAGATCTCTCCCTCTCCATTTATCTATGCTTCTATATAAAATGAGGATAAACTTCTTGAAGTCATGCCACATTAATTTGACTTCCAATATTGTCTATACACAAAACAAAATTTTACTTTTGCTCTAATTCTTGCCCCCATAAATTATTTTGGACAAGAAAATAAAACAATCCTTCTCCACATGCAAATTAACCACGTCCTCAACTTTCAATTTTCTTCTCTCCCTCAATCCTTCCCCCAATTGCCATAACCCACTTTTATTTTTTACTCTTGATGTATCTCCACAAACCTATCTCTTCTAATTTTTTCTATTGACTTCGGTTGATTTTGTCATAATCGCAGTGAAGGTCAGTTTCATGGTCCTTGACTTTGTGGGTGTGAACGTTAGATTTCGTTGAGGTTGGTGAAGCAAAGTTTGAATTACAAACCAGTTATGCACTTTTTCTCTCAAATTGATATTTACTAGATTTTGAATTCCTTATATATATATATATATATATATAAATTACGACTGTTCATGTATTAAAATAGTTGTAAAAAAATCTCCATTGTTGGGGACAAATACAATAAAAAACTTTAACAGTTATTATTATCTCACTACTTCACATTTGTGCACAGCTCTAGTTTGAACATAAACATACCTTCCTCACTAAGTGCGCAGATCCACGACCATGCTACGCTCATTACTTCTTATTACATTAGCCATGGTTGACCCCATAATAATCAGAACTGGAATGATTCGAAGATCACAAAATGATATTCAAATCCAAAGGAGAATTCGCAAAACTCAGTTTCATCAAGAATTGAATGAGTTTTTTTTCATATTTCATCCAGAAAATCCACTCGAGTTCTATTTTAATGATTCAGATTATTCATTTTATTATTTTTAATGCATAGATCATTCATACATAAAATCAAGTTAATATATAATTAATTACCTAAATAGACCACATTTGTTTTAAAAAAATGAACAAATGCTTGCTTATTTTTTAAAAATACAAATATAATTTGTTCATGTAGTTATTAATATTCAATCGGAGTGAACTGAAGCTCGATCCCACAAAATTATAAGGAGACGTCCGCAGAAGAACATCCATTCTCAACAGGAGAAGTGAGAAGTGAGGCTACATTGTGGCTTTGTTAACACTAATTTAATTGATGCATATCAACATGCATTTTAAACTGATTTTACATTGTATTATAAAAGTTAAAATTTAAATTAATTAAAAATTAAGTTAAAATAATTTAAAATTAAAGTTGAAAAAAATAACATGCGAACTTAAAATAAAATGATGAAAATAAAAAATAAGCCATTATCTCGGATAGAATATCTTAGTTATTGAAAATTATTAGTAATTATGGGTATTAAATTCATTGGAAACATGATACTTTTAATAAATAAAAATATTATATACATATTAATTTGTTTTTTATTAAAATATCTAATTTACATTTTTTTTATTTTTTTATTATATTATCTGGAATATGGGCATTGTTTTTTTATTTTTAATAATAAAGTTCACTTTTTAATTGAGAGTTGACTTTTTATTTTTTGGAGGAGTAGTGTTTGGCATGAATATAAGAATTTGTTTCTCTTTGAAAAATGAAAGTCAAAAAATTAGGCGGACTTCTAGAGAAACCAAACATTCTAAAAACTATAATTTTTTTTTTTGTAAAAATTTTAATTTTTTAGAAACGTCAAACAAGGGCAAAGTGAGGTGCTGTTTGTCTTCTGCCTATGCAACAATAATAGATTTAACATTATTCCATCTAAAGGTATTTTTTACATTATAATGCTACGATTACTATGTTATTTTATGAAACTCATTGCATTAAATGTTTATAATTGTATCATATTATTTGGTTAATTAATTTGGTAAAATAGTTTGATCACACTAATATTATTATTTTTTATTACATAATTAAATTAAAACATTACATAAATAATGACACATAATTAGGGACCGATTGTCAACTAGTTTAAAATTTTTTATTTTTTTTTGCTTTTTTACATTTTTAGCTAAAAAGCTAAATTTGGTTTAAATTAAGTTGTTTGGTAACTTAACTTTTGAAATAGTTTTTTTAATAAATTGGTTGTTTGGGTAAAAAAATTAATTTTTGTACTTTTTGTTCAAAGTTGACAATTTTACCCTTCTCTATATTTAATATTAACAATTATATATAGTTAATAGTGGTAGTAAATAAATTATGAATAAAAAGTATTATTATATTTTAAAAATAATGGGAGTTTGAATAAAATATTATGAGTGTTTGTGTTTTGATTTGACTTTTTAATTTTTTAATTTTTTTGCTAAACAACAAAGCTTTACTTTTAAGTATATTTAGCCAAAAATTAAAAGGCCAAAATTACCAATCAAAACCTTAATATTTCAAATAATTACTCTTTAGGTAGGAAACAAAGGTGGACCACAATCCGAAATTGTTTCACAAAATTTCGTTTCCCTTTCCCGGTGGTGGGCTGAAAATTCTGGCCCACAAAATTAATCAATTGTGATTCAACCAAAACACCATAATTCTCTCTTTCTCTCTCTCCCAAAATCCCAAAATTTCTTTTCTTGATAGTTGATTGTTTGGGTTAACAAAACTTGTAATGAGGGTAAAATTATATAGCCCCGATATAATAACTTATTTTTATTTATTTATTTTTGTGAAATTTTTTATTATTATTTATTAAAATTATTATACTTTTTGGACTCCCCTCAAATAGACGAGTTGACAAAATAAGCTTTTCTTATAAAAATATGACAAAAACTTAGAAAAGACAACTATAAGACAAATAAGTTATATTTTATATATGTTGCTTATTTTTGTCTTTACTGAACTTATTTTGTTCAATTTCTTTAGTCGAGACGATTAAAAAAATAAATCTTTTAACCAAAAGTTGAAAAAAAATCATAAAAGGAAAAAACAAATAAAAATCACATAAATTAACCCAAACGCTGCTAGTAGTCATGTAGTGTTTGAAAACTATAATGTTGGTGCTCAAAAAAAGATATTGCGAAAATTATTCAGAATTTAAAGGGAGTAGGCAAGATTTAGTTGGAGTGTGGTCTGCACTTTATAAGAAAATGTGTTGTCTCAATTTTATTATATTGAAAAAATATTTTAAAAGTTTAAAAAATATGATAATCGTTTAACGAGAACATTTATAAACTTAAATTTCTACTTAGAAAAGAATACATGATAAGATATATCTCAACTAGAATATTTTAAAATTATTGACAATTTAATGTACATGATTAATTGTACTCGTTCGGACATTACGTATACTGTCAATAAATTAAGTAGATATACGAATAATCCAAAGATAAACAACTAGATAACAATAGTTACGGTACTAAGATATTTGAGATACACATTTAATTATAAATTACAGTATACAAGATATCCAAGCGTAGTATGTAGAAGGATTTTGTGATGCAATTAAATTGAATATACGATGCAAATGACTTAAAATTGACGAGTAGATATATCTTTACTCTAGGTGGTGCAACGGTGTTTTGAAAATCATCCAAGCAAACGTATATCGCTAGGTCCACAATAAAATCTCAATTTATCATTTTGAATAAAGTAGGAGAATAAGCAGGATGGCTTTGCCAATTCTTAGAGAATATTTTAATGTGGTCAAAACTGCATCTGTAATTTGTATTTATTGCGACAGCTAATAGAAAATTGACAAGGCACAAAATAATATGTATAATGATAAGTTTTAACATATTCGTCGAAGACACAATATCTCCAAACATCTACTCTCTAATATAATAGAGTTATCACAATAAACTCTATAAAGTGAAAGGATAATATTGTAGATCCGCTAACAAAAAGTTTAACCACAATTTTTGTTGAAATGATACCAGGTCCTAATCACCGTTCTATCGAATAGTACTTAAATTTAAGTTATAAATATTTATTTTTTGGTGACGTACGACACACATCACTAATATAATTTTCTTACAAAATTTAAAAAATAAGACTACACACCAATTAATTAACTCAAAAAAAAAGGTGCATTTCTTGAAAATGCTAAACAGCTACTTAAATTGATGATTGGGAATTGAAAATAAAGTTCTTGGATGAATACTAAGGTTATACCAGCAAATACAAGTCATAACTAATCTATGGCCCTGCATGGGTAACTTGCTAATAAGCAAGTTTGATCAAGTATGACGAAATTGAGTTTTTTATTTTTAGTAAATTTTTTTTTATTATTTAATCAAATTTTTATACTTTTTAAATTTTTATAATTGAGATGAGTTGAAAAAATAAAAAATTTTAATCAAAATATAAAAGAAGTTTAAAAAAGACAAAAATAAATAAAAAAATAAGTAAAAAAATAAATAAAAATATCAAATCATTGAATAATAAGATAAAATAAGTAAATAAGTCAATAAACAAAACATGCCAAACGGGGTCTATAGTTACACCTATGAATAATTAATGGTGGGTGGGTAAATACCTGCTCGATCGATACATTTTAAGATTTTAAATTTTTAATATTATTATTTACTAATTTATCATCAGTTGATGCTATTCTATTCGACATTAATAAATACATAATTGTATCAACTAATATCAAAAAACAGTATTCAAATACTGTTAATTTAGAAACCTAGTTTGTACCATCAATCTTTGGTGCTTCGCAGAATGTTTGCTGAATTTGGTGAGCAAGTTCCTCGGCGCTGAGTTGGCATTCAATTCCAATCTGCAGTCAAATGATGGCACATGCACGTACCCAATCATCATCCACCTTCTATAGATTTGATTACGCCTATGCCTATGTTCTAACTAAAAAGTTTTCTGGCTTTTTTTCCGAGTTTTCTTTTTCTTTTTTATGAGCTTTATTTTATATTTTAGTTTAAATTTTTTTATTTTTTTTTAGAGAATTTTAAAAAGTATGTTTGGCTAATTTTGGAAAAAGTTAATTAAAGAACAAAAAAAACTTTAAAAAAAGCAAAAAAAATATGCTAAGTTAGCGTTTTTTGTCTTATATGAATTTTTTAAATTTTTGATTAAAAAATTTATTGTTTCGTTAGATAGAAATCAAAAAATTTATTGTCTCATTACAAGTTAGTCCAAACACAAGTAAATTTGCATTGCTTATTTTTGTTTTCAGTGAATTTTTTAATTTTTAATTAAAATTTTTTACTTTTTTAATTCACCGTATAAAGACCCTTCAAAAAAATGAAAAAATTTTAATTAAAATATTAAATAAATTTAAAGACAAAAAAATAAACAAAACTTTTAAAATTTAACCCAAATAGGGCTTAGGTTTGGTCTAATTTTTTTTAAAATTTTTGCTTAAAAATCTTTTAAAAAGTCTATTTATTTAGTCTCTTATTGTAATCAATTAATTTTTTCATGTATTTTTACATTTACTTTTAAAAAAATCAAAAAACCTATAAAAAAATTAAGCCAAACACAATTTACATCACAAAAGGCGGTAAGTATTATAAAATAATAAGTAAAATGCTAACCATTATTAATTAGTGAGGTGAATAATAAATAAAAATATATAAATATTTGTATAAAACGTATTAATATCTATAAAAGTATTAAATCTCTCTTTTAAAAGAATGTTGGTATGAAAATTATTTTACCTTCTTTGAACTGGTATTTACCAGCTAACTAGGCGGTAGATAACATGGTAACGAGGACAAATAAAAATTTAATATTAATTAATGTACTTTTGAAAGTAAAATTTATTAATTTTATAAATATTAATATATTATATACAAATACATATTAATTTACGTATATTTTATTTATCATCCAATACTCATTAGATGGTTATCATAATTCTTTATTGAAATGAAAATAATAAGCATCATTGTACGAATATTTCGATCCTCAAGGAGTATGAGAGTGTCCTTGGGATAGTCGATGCAGTTAAACTTAAGCCCATTTTTTAGGTTTTTAGCTTTTCAATTCTTTTTTTGTTAAAAAATGTAAAAAAATATGAAAAAATTAATTAATTACAGTAAAAAACTAAATAAATAAACTTTTTAAAGATTTTTTAAACAAATTTTTTTTAAAGAAACCAGACGAAACATAGGCTTATACATGGAGCAACCTTACATTGCAGAATTTGATAGAAAAATAATTGTGAAATCATCATTAATAATTAATAAATTTGACTAAAATCAACTTAATTAATTACATTAAATGGTGTCTTATTAATTCGAACGTTAATTATTTGTTGTTACGAGCCTTTTTGGCAATTAGCTTTTTTTTTTTTCTGATAGGTGGCAAATAACTTAAGAGTTAGCTTTTAAATTTTTTTCATTTTTAGTTAAAAAATTAAATTAATTTTAAAGTAAGTTATTTGGTAATTTAACTTTTAAATTAGTTTTTTTGAAGTTAATTGTATGGGTAAAAAATTTATTTTTTTTACAATTTGGTAAAAAATTTATCATTCTATATATTTGATATTAACAATTATATGTTGTTGGTAGTAGTAGTAAATAAATTATGAATAAGAGAAATTATTGTATTTTAAAAGTGGTAGAAGTATAAATAAAATATTTTGAGAGTTTGTGTTTTGATTTAACTTTTTAACTTTTTAACTTTTTAACTTTTTTATTTTTTTATCATATGAATAATTGTGACTTTTTAACATTTTTAATCAAAAAGCTAAAAAGCCAGGGTTACTGGTCTTAGGTTTGGAGCAACCGTACATTCCATAGTCTTATCCAAAAATAATTGTGAAATCATCATTAATAATTAATAAAATTTTCTAAAATCAACTTAATTAAATTAAATTGTGTCTTATTAATTCGAACGTGAATTATTTGTTGCTATATGTTGAATTCATGTTGATTGCTAGGGAACTAAAAAAATATTTCTGCAAAGGACTGATTGATGAGAGATTGACAATTAAATGATCGAATAATATTGAGTGTACAAAAATAGTTGCAGTTTATCCTCAAAACTATGCTTATTGTCAATTTTTGCATTCCGATTATGTTATTATTGATGTTTGATCAACTTATTTTTTTATATGTATAATTTTTTGATAAATTTTATAAAATAAATAATTTAAATTATCAAAATAAGTTATCATGATGATCGTATAAAATAAAAATAAAAATCTCTCCATTTATTTGAGAAATCAAGATGACTAGGATCCCAATCCTTCCCAGCTTTACATTAGCCTTGTTTTGATAACATTTTATTTTGTTTATTTTTAGTTTTAAAATTTTTTATTGTTTAATTAAATTTGTATACCTTTTCAACTCTTTTCATTTGAGATGACAAAACATAAAACTTTTAATTAAAATATATAAAAATTTAAATTAAAAAATAAAAATTAAGTTAATAAGTTCAATTTTTTGTTTTTTATTTTTGTCTTTAATAAAAAAAATATCTTTTAAATAGATTTATTTTACTTTTTTGATTTATCCTATCAAAATAATCTAAAAAATTAATAATTTCAATCAAAAATAAGCAAAAATCTCAAAATTTATTCCAAACGGGCCACAATGTAAAATGTAAGTAATTAGGAGTAAAGAAAAAAGAAAAGATAGAGCATAATCACATTAGGTGTGGGTGTTACCTTGATGGTGAATGAATTAAGCATGGTTTGATCAATGGTGCTGATGTTCACTTGGAGGATTTCCAGCGAGAGATCTTCGAGGGCCGACATTATCTTCACCGCTTGCCCCGGAATTCGCGAAGATATTGTCTTCAGAACAACGTTAGACCCCGAGAACTTCACCTCAACATCAGCAATTGCTGATTTTGAGTTAGCGGCGAGCTCGTTCACAACATCATCAATGGCAGAAGCCGAAGCCAAAGAAGAAGAAGAAGAAGAAGAAGAAAGACAGGCTTGGTTCAATAATATGAGTCTGGGTTTGTAAGGGGTAGGTGGCTGTGGGGTTTTTGGAGTTATGGGAAAGTTGAGTGGTCTAGGGCTGAGAGGTGGTTTTTTGGGGCTATGTAATGGTGGTGAGAGTCTTGGACTTGAGACCAGCCTGGGACTCAGAACCACCTGATCACTGTAAACTTTGCGTTGCTTCTTCGCCTCCAGAGATTGTAGAACTTGCTGCAACTCGTTTATGTAGTCGATAACCCCACCTATTATTGATGCTTGATCGCCCTATATATTCAATACAAGAAAATTATATATTTATATATAGCAATTACAATGAAGAGAACAGGAAACGAGGCAATGGCCTCCGGTATATGAAGCTGTGATACCCATCTTACCTCTTACATGGGTTGAATATGAAGAATAAATCTTTGTTATATAATAAAATATTTGGATTATTAATAATAATTTAGTTTTAACTTTTTGGATTGTGTTAATAGAGTGGACTTTTTATTAAAGTTATTGTTACAATAGTTTGGTTAGAAGGTTACAAATAAGATCATAGTCAACTTTGGTTTATAAAAAGTTTTTTTTTTAGCTGTGTGCTATATAAAAATAAAAGTTCTAAAAATAAATAGAGGTTTTGAGATTTTATATTTACAAAAAAGACATAGGAGAATAGTAGAAACTTTAAAATTATATACTTAATTTGTGCACGCCAACGGGGTGAATAGAGAATTATATTGGCCCGTTTGGTTTGCAGTTTTTGACCTAATTTTTACTTTTATTTTTTGTAAAAATTAAAAAAATGTGTTTGGTAAGAAATTCAGGGCATTTTTTCAAAAAAAAAAAGAATTAAAAACTTAAAAAAAGTAGACAAAAGTGAGAACTAAAAGTAATTTTGGGAATATTCCATTTGAAAATGCAGTTCGTTGTCGTCCTCTCAATCTCTTTCAGTGGTCGTCGTCTTAGTCGTCGTCAGCGTCTCAGTAGTTGCGTCTCAGTCATCTCCGTTTCAGTTGTTCTCTCAATCTCTCTCAATGGTCGTCGTATCAGATCTTGCCAGCATTTTTTTTTTCTTGATTTGGGATCACCAAGAATTAGGGTTAAGATTTATAAAAGTAGGACACCAAATGCAATCCCTCCTTTTAAATTATTAGAATTCTATTTCTCAAAAAAAAAATTAGAAAAAAAAATTTAAATTATAATTTTAGAAAATGCAATCAAACGTAGGTGGCTTGTGTTTGATTTAGTTTCTATTTTTTTAGGTTTTTAAAATTTTTAGTTATCTTGTAAAAAGTATATGTAAAAAAATTAATTAATTACAATGATAGGTAACATAAATAAGCTTTTCACTGAGTCTTTTAACGAAAAAAAAAATTCAAAGGAAGTTAAGCCATACAGAGGCTATAGGTGCTCACTCTTTTGACATAGAAGCTAGGCATCAGCGACCGCAACACCGACAAAAGCTCGTTCATTAGCTTCCTCCGGTTGCGCTCCAGTGCTAGGTGAGAAATCCTTTGTTGCCAATCTTGGTTACCAATTTCCTCCGAAAAACCCGTCACTGAGAGCTTCTGTCTCTTGCTGTTCTTCGGTGAAGATTCAAGCTCTGTCTCAGATTCTTGAAAAGCACTCGAAGAAGAAGATTTCTGAGAGATTAACCTCGTAATAGTCTCTTCACCGTCCTTTGAACCCATTCCAGTTTCCTCCATTAATGGCGAAACTGGAGGAAACTCCGAAACATCCTCCAAACTCTCGAGAATTCTGAAAATATCTTCCGCCGAGAATTCACCGGCGAAGTGGGTTTCGCCGAAATCGGAGTCCTCAAAAATTTCAGATAAATTGTTACCACCACCACCATTACCCATCACGTACTGAACTCTTCGTCGGAATACCACCAACTTTTTTCCGCTATCACCGTCAGGAAATGCCGTAAAACACGTGAGGAGAATTACACTGAAGAGTGAGATTTGGTTGAGGAGATGAAGAAAAGGAAAAATGTGCGGAGAAATGTAAGAGCTGGTGTGAAAATGACTGAACAAGCAGCCTTTGTGTTCTTTTTAAAGGGGATCTCTCTCTCTCTCTCTCTCTCTCTCTCTCTCTCTCTCTCTCTCTCTCTCTCTGTTAGTTGTGTTTTTACCGTTAGATGTTTATGTGGTTAAGGAATGTCGCAGAAACGAGGACGATGGAAGCACAGAATCCCATATGGAAAAAGAGTAGTCAGAGAAAAGAAAGAAAGACCGTTGGAGTTTGGACGAGAGAACGATCGACGTTATGATGAACAAACAGATAGTTGTTATTTGTTAACAACAAAATGCGCACACAAACATAGATGGATATATATATATTAATTTCTAATTAATTTTTTTATCAAAATAAAAAACTTAAAAACAAAAATAAATTAATAAATTAAATTTTATGTTACTTCTTTTGTATTTAGAAATTTTTTATTTTTTAATTAGAAATTTTTAGACAAAATTTTGTAATTAAACCAAAAAAAAATTAAAAACACGGTTGAAACAGTGTTTTCGTTAACGAAAATTAGTTTTTTAGTCTAAGTATTATAAAAATAAAAATGTAAAGAGGGCAGTAATATTTCAAAGAATGGAAGAAGTGTCAGTGTTATTACCT
>JAOTRH010461361.1:0-21622 GCA_034768845.1 Heliamphora exappendiculata
CACCCCCTAGCACTCTCCTCGCAGACCCACCACATACAACTTCCCACACAAAGTCTTCTCATCCAAAAACCCTTACCGAAGTTATACACCCCCAAAACTCACAAGTTCACACAACCATCTTACGAGCCCCTTGCCTCTCCCACACGTCCTCATCCCGAAATACTGGGTTGTTCACGTGGTTATGGCTACTCCAAATTTTCTCTCTTCGAAACAAGTTTTTTGGCTCAATCTGATCGCCTTCGAAATCTGAATATCTCCTTTCTTGAAAAAAATAAGAAGAAAAAGAAGTATATACATAAAAATCATTGAAGGTTCCCTTAACTTGAATTATCTCCAAGCTACTCGATCGCAACACTCATTCGCCTATCAAAGGGCTCGCTTGACTTTGCCTAAAAGATTTGCTCGATAAAACTTAGAAAACCTTAGATAAAAAAATCTAGTTACTTGAAGTAGAATGAGAAACCACAACCCTAACTCGGTGGATAAAAAAAATATTGTGGAAGGGCCCACTTAACCAAATAGCTAGCAGGCAACCTTCCATCCCCACAACACAATAAATAATAGAAAATAAAAAAATGTCATGCTAATGAATAGAAGTTTTGTGATTAAACCCTCACCTCTAAAGAATTGCCGACTCGGTGTAATATACCTTGATGAGGATATAAAAACTAAAGCCCGGAGCATGGGATGGCCCAGTTCGAACCAAAAGTATGCCCACCTAACCAAGAAGACAACTCATTTGCCAGCCATCCCTGCATAGGAATCCTCTGTCCAACTTTCGAACTACTGATCAATAGATGACTCCACAAGTCCTGCTCAGCTATTACCCTCACTAGGACCAACGAGTACCGTATACGACACGTGGATTCTGTATGGAACCTCCAGAGATATGGTAGCAATGGCTTGCACGTGGTCCATTGGCCACGTGTCCCAAGGATTGGATAAAAAGGCACATGATAGATACCCAAGGTATGCACTCTAAAATCATTCTCTCTAACTGTCTCTGGTGCCTTACTTGTTACTCAATCGAAACCTAATTTAACCGTCGGAGGGGACCTATAGGAGAACACTCTAGCCCCCCTTCTAATGATCCATTCATCCTTTTTAGGTCTAATTTAGCTCCAAGAGGATCACTCAAGAGAAGGCCATCATCATACTTAACTAGCCTCGCGAATTGCCATCTTACCAAATTAGTCACCTCATGGATTTTGTGTCGTAATCAACCTTAGCGCGTGATCCCCATACCCCATAACGATCCTCCATGCAATCTCAAACATGGCGAAACCTTTGTCGCGCGACCCCTTCTTCTTGAGTCTTACCTCAGTGAGAACCCTCCTCACCTCAATGCGTTTGCTCAAAACGAATCCTTTCAGAAGTGTCATGTCACAATGGCATTGCTCGAAGAGGGATGGTATGGGTTGCTCAAGCAAGACCTCAACAAAGTCTCAAAAATAATGGCTCACTCAAAAAACAAGTCTTAGCAAACTCAAAGACTCGGTAATGAGTTGTTGATTTCTAGTTTGATCGATTTATATATAATTTTCAATAAAATGCTTCTACCTTGCCAACTCAAATGACCACTAAGAGGAGCTGGTCGATGATTTGATTGAAGACTCAAGTCTTTCCTCAAAAAAGGGATGACTCAAACTACTCTCTTCGAAATTGTATTTGCTCAAAGTCCTTTGGCTCAAAAGATGTTTCCTCTGAGAAGAATAGTAACCCAAAAAATGGATGTTTTCCTCGACCAAAAGGTCACAGCTCATCAAAGATAAGCTCAAATGAAATTGCATTCTTGGAGGATCAATTGTCTCGCTAAAACCTTTCCTTGTAGAACCTTTTGGCTCGCAACCCTCCTTCTACCAAAGACCCTATCCTACTAGAAGATCCTTGGCTTGCAACCCGTGCCTGCCAAAGACCCTTGGCTCACAACCCCTCACCTGCCAAAGACTTGTGGCTTGAAGATTTAACCGAAACACCTGTCTTGCTAACCCCTGGCTTGCGAAACCCATCGCTCGCGACAAGTTACCTACAAAACCACGTCACTTGACTCCTTTGAGGGATCCTCAGAGGGCTCACCTCAAAGCACCTCCTCGTTTGACTACTTTGAGCCTCGCCTTGCTTGATCCCTCTGAGCATCTGCGGTTCGCCATTGAGCAACTCCTATGAGCATCTCTTCAGGGAGCTCGTCTCCAAGCTTGCTTCGTAGGACTCTTGTGAGTGCCTTCTCAAAGAGCTCATCTCTTATAACTCCTATGAGTCAACTCCCTTAATGATTTTGGGGTCACGAGTCTTTCCTAATTGGGGAATTCATAAACTACCACTTCACCTGGACTTAGCCAGTGATTTGCTCAACGCATTAGTGCTCACAAGGGAATCAGAGGGCTAGTCTATGTATGTGGAAAATGCCTCCACAATTATATGGATTAACGTAACCTAACTCAGTCAGTTGAAGAGAACCACTGCATCACAATGTTCACGGCCCCTCGACCACATATTCTCTTGATCCATATAAAGAATCACTATCCATTAGTGATAATACACTCAGAGTTTTGTTGCTTGCCACAACACCACCCTAGTTTCTCCTCTGGGATCAACCTAACCCATGTTTCCCTCGAAGACGAGCTAAGAAAAGCACCAACTATATATCTATCAAAGGTGACTCCATAGTTGATTCACGGCCATGTCATCTCACTCCCCTTTTTGTGATAAGAGGAGCACCAATCATTTATTAAAGGCTAATCTAAAGCATGACTCATGGCGGAAAACCTTCCCTTTGCCTATTGGGTTTCAAATAAGAAATCTTTTAAAAATTATTTAACACAAATAGATAAAAACATAATATTAAGTAAAGTGAAATCCTCATTTCATTATTGATTATTATAAGAAAATAGTGTCAAACGATCAAAGAGCTCAGTACCCAATTGATCTTACTAGAGTCTACAACCCTGCCATTTACCAAAGGCGGTTTTAAGATAGTTGTTTTCTATAATAATAGAAAATATAATCTAAGATAACAATAAATCTCATGTTTTCTTATAAAAATAAGAAAATAGTTGTTTGCTATTATTTACTGAAGAAGACTCTTTACCTCTAACAACACTCACAAAGGAACCAAGCTTTATCAACATTTTCTCTATATAGAGTGGCACAGAAGGATGGAGCATAAGCATAAGTTAGAAGATATAAGATGGAGCCAAGCTATAAGAATTTATCTCTTTCTTATTCCACTAACTTTATGATGACTTGACAAGAGAGAGTACGGTTAAATAGACAACATACAAATGTTTCAAGCTAAGTTGCATCAATTTAACAGATGTGACACATAAGCACTACCATCTCTTTCACTGATCTAACCTAAATTGATATAGACGTTATAATTGCCTATTTATTTTGACCTAGCCTTACAATCATGAAGTTTAATTGATCAACCTTTTGTTATTGAAGTTATGAAGTGCTTTGCTCGCACATTTTGAGTTGACTCACTGATTCACTAAGGTGGATTTTTAAACCTACAACCTTGGTTCTGACTAGCGAGTCACCTATAACCAGCTTAGCTCTGACGTGTATTGGTTAGGTTTTATACACTACCTACATTAGCTAGATCAGGCATGTATTACTGGAGCTGTATACTCTATGCTAACACTCCATTCAACGGGGCAACCAAATTAATGTATTTACATGTCTCTCCAAATCGAGATTGATATTTCCCAAAATGAGAAAATGCAATTCTACTATTGAACTTGATTCTAACCTCTTCATATTAGGGGCATTTTAGATTTTCAAGAAGATTGGGTGGTGCTTGTTTAATATTAGGGTTATTTCTTAGGAAACGAAGTATTGCACCCAAGTGCATGGCTCCATTAAAGAGCTACAAGGGTAACAAGTATGCGCACACTCACTCATGCCATGAGTGCATGCATCCAAGGGCATTAATGGGGGTATCTATATATTCCTCCATCCTCTGGCACCTTAAGGTCTATGGATCATCGATGAGGTCTATGCCTTTGAGCTATCTCACCGATGAGCCACAAGCCATCTCCTTCGTGCTTGCCTCCAAGCAAGCAGCCTTCATGGCTCCGCTCCATACTTGCCTACGAGGCATCGTATTGCCTCCAATGCCAATATGGTACCCTAGGCTAGAAGTACGACCTAGGCACCTTCGCTTGGGATGGAAGGAGGTAGGGCTATCCAAAAAATTGGTAAAACTAAAAAACCAATATGAACGGGTATGAACCGTGCGGATTGGTTCGATTTTGTATTGAATCGTTTTGGTTCCGATTCAAAAAATATGTAAAGAGTAGATGTGAGACCCCGACCCATTTTATTTTAGAAATGATTAAGTATTGATGGGAGTAAGAATTAAAACTTGAGCTTGGTGATATTTTGAGCTTGGATACACATGAAAGATTTGTTAGAGGAAGAATATGAGGCTCTAATGGATGTTCAGACAAAAAATATGTAAAAAATGTGTGAAGAAAAGTGACATACATTCACTAAATTGGCCAAAAAGTTTTGTACAAAATGAATTCTAATATGATGTTTGAACCATTGGAAAGTAAACTTCAGGGGCTTCAATTTGAGCACAAGAACTACCCTATTTGGCATTCGAATGAAAGAGATATACTTGTTGAAAGTTGGACCAACAATGCAATCGCATAGATGGATCGATCGGAAATCGATCTGTACGGACAGAGGCTATAAATTTCAATTTTTAGGTTGGATTCCTCATTTTCTCTTCTCTCCTCTCTCTCTAAAGTTGAGGGGTGACCTAGGGTTTAGGTTTTGGAAGCTCTTTGGAGCTTTCCATGTTCATGGGGGTCGAGATTTTGCCATTTCCACGAACGAGTTACCGTTGGAGAGCGTGGATATGCATTAGAAGTTCCTTTGAAGTTGAGCGTGTTGGGCTTTGACGATGTGGAGCTCACACGGGGCTTGATTATTGATGGTGGAACTTCTTTGAGGTAGGACCTTGACTACTCCTTGTGGTTTACTACGATTTGTGTTAAAAAAATTTAAACTAAGCTAAACCTTAATGGAAGTTGATTTGTGATATAAAGATAAAGTATGAATCGATGGGGTTTTTATACGGGTATTGTTGATTACTTAATGAATATGAGTTGTTGATGAAAAACTAAGAGATTTATAAAAATGAGAAGAGGTTTTGAAGTTTTGTATTGTAGGATGGTTAAGTAAATTGGTAATCGAACCAAAAGGTTGAGAAATAAAGATATAGATTTTAAAGGATACACATGGTGGGTTGATTTTATGAAAATATGAAATGAAAGCATTAAAACATATGTTAAATTAGATGTTTGAGTTGAAATGTTGGATAAGATGATAAGGTGAAATTTTGAAATAAGAGTAAAATACTTTGAGAACTTTGGGGTTTTAAGAAATGGTTAACCATGATTTTAAGAAAATATTGTACATAAGGTTTTTGGGTTGTTTTTGCTTCACATAAACTTTCATGCCCCGAGGGAGGTTTTGGAATGGTTTTTCTTTCTTTTTAAAGGTTATTTCTTCCCTGAAATGTTTTAAAAAGACACTAAAAAGCTTGTAAGTATTAAAAATCAAGTTTTGGCTTGAAAAATGACCTGGAGCAGGACGGCTCAATAGACCGATCGATCGATCTATCGAGCAGTCTTTTGATGCTCTCGGTACTCTTGTGTAGGCAAGAGACCGATCGATCGGTTTGGTTGTTTTTCAAAATTTTTGATGTTTTGTTTAAAGGTTTGGCTCTTGAAAACTTTGAACCTAGCCTTTAGATTACTCTCTTACATTGATTAAACCCTCGGTTGGGCATATTTAAAAAGGTTTTGAACTCGTAATTTGTTTTTGTTTTGAATCGTGTTGATCTAAATAAGCTTTAACGGGTATTGATTTGTAAAAGTAGGCCTTTGAGGAAGGTGGCTTAGTATGGTTATTTCTTAAAACTCCAAGTTTTGGAAGGGAACATGGGTTTTCAAATGTATTTATATATACATATGATGGGTGCATCCCTTTTTTCATTAAATGTTATGGTCCTTATTGAATTAGTTTTGTCTTAGTACTCTATGAAGTTGGTAATGAAAAGTGATATATGGGAATTTATATATTGATATTATGATGCATGATGCATGAATTATGAAAGAGAATTTGAGTACTTAAATGAAATATGATATGAAATTGAAATGGAAAACTTAAAACGGGAAATAAAATGAGACTATTTGAAAATAATTGGGAGAGGAACTGGATGTAGGGTTGGACTCCCGGAATTTTGAAAATGATGATATCTATGAATAATGAACCATATGGATGGATGTGAATTAAGTTAGGCTAGCAGCTTCGCGGTAAAAGACCAAAAACTTGCGCAAGATGGGGACCACGTGCCCACGGGTTAGCCTACGGGTTAGCCCTCGAAATGTGGTATTGTATCGTGGTAAGTTACAAAGCTATCTATTACCGAATGGCTTCGCGTAGCCTATTGGAAAATAATAGGGAGGAGTTTCTATAAGCTGCACCTGATACCAGTTCATTATTGTGATACAATTTTGTGATAAATCGGGTAATGAAAATATTGTATGATTTTTGTGAAAAACTGGGTGATGAGATAATAATATGGACAAATGTGAAAGAACGAAATATTTTGAAAAAGGCTCATGGAATGAATAAATTGGTGTGCGTGAGTGTGTACGTGGGAATAAATAACGAATCGATGAAACTTGCATTTATTTCAGTTGCACCCATCACACCTCATAGATCATGCAGAACACCTGACTAGTTTTTAGCTTCGACTCAAGTATCTATACAAAACCATTTCAGGTTTTGAAGAATTGGGACAATATCAGGGCAGAGGATGCATATGGAAAGGAGCTAGAAGAAAAATCTATTATTTCTTTTGTATCTATATTAAGATTGTACAGAAAGTGAAGTGGATGATTGTAATGATACTATTTCTGTACACGAACCCTTGGAAAATTAAAGCATATGTTTCGTTTGATATATGTGTATGTGTCACGCTCTAAACACCAAGGTCACGTGAAAGCCCATTAAACCACCCATTTATCATGAAAATAGGTTTTACAGTTGAAACTAAAAAATACAACATTTGGATAAAAGATTTCCCAATGATCAACTCTCATGAACAATAAACATGCATTCTCATATATGAATAAGCATACGCTAAAAGGCGTACAAAACCAGCCTTCACAGGCGTCACATGTAAAAATACATGTCTCAGAAAGAAAAATTATAGCAAGTCTTCCATCACCTCTACGACTAGGTCAACTCTACGTACTCACCTGAAAAGATTTTACAGCAAAAATTTCACACAGTGAGCCGAAGCCTAATAAAAAATAGACTGTAAAGCTAAAATACAGGTCATGCAATCATATGGTGGGAGCTAGCTCAACCACAAAAGTCAAATAGGTTTTTCTCTCAAAAATCACATGTTTTCATCCTTGAAACAATACATATAATCCTGACAGATATCATGCCACAGTTAAGAAAAAGTAGTAAAACACAACATTCTCGACTCGGGACACGCAGCCGAGGATACACAATAAATGTAATCCTATGTACTGACTCTGCCACAACGAGAAAGGTAACAACTATAGACTCTTATCCATTACTCTACAGCCGCGCAAGGTCCAATAAGTAATGACAAGTTCTATACGAAGTCACGACAACGACGCCATTAACAAAGGCAACCGACAAATACTTAATTTACGGGACCTGAGCCCGAGGAACTAAGCACCCACACAACTCAATTTACGGGAACTAACCCAAAGGAACTGAGTACCTACGCTGCACACGTTTCTAGACTTGCACCGAAGAGCAATGAAAGCCCAACTCAACAATACCCACTGTCACGGTACATCTTTGGAAAATATTTTAAAATCCACAAAACAGATATACAACACATGTATATAAGGAGATCCAATCCATGAACCATGGAGATCAAACAAAACAGGTAAAACATATTTTCACCCAAAATATTTTAGAAGTTGAGACTCAACCCCAAAGGTTAGCTCCAAACGTCTAAAACACGTTTCCACAACTTTCACAAAACTCCTCGTTTTCAAACCTCCTTTCTTTTGAAAACTACAGGGAAACACCACATTCTAGGACCCCACAGGCTCATAGAACTCATCCCAATCTCAAAACTCTTCTTTTCACATAAAGGAAGAAAAGGGTCAACACCAACCGAAAAAGTGTCGACACAAACAGAAAATGTGTCAACACAAACATCGGAGGTGTCGACACAAACAAAAAATGTATCGACACAAACATCAACAGAATACTCAACACCAACAGAAGGTAATGTGTCGACACAAATAGAAATTGTGTCGACACCAATAATAAAAAGGTGTCGACACAAACAGAAAATGTGTCGGCACAAAAGAACAAAGGGTTCAACGTTACAGTCACTGAAGCGTGCTCAACACCTTAGAAGGAAAATGTGTCGACCCTAACAGAAAAATGTGTCGACATAAAAACCTAAAATTTCCAAATTTCAGAATAAGTTACAGGCGATGGTGAAAAATAAACCCAAGCTACTGGAATAACTTCTCAACTCCAAATTAAACCAACCAAACACTCCCTTGACAACCCACGGGCATACACAAACCCAAAACAACAAAGGTACACCAAAAGGAAAGCCTTAAAACCCTTTTCCTCCAACCAAAATCCACCCAAAAACGATTTTGAACCAAAATCCAACTTTGAAACATAAACCACTTTTGATGCATTTTTAAACGGTAGAAACACGTATGATTACACGTAGTACTCTCTAACAGTTATACAGTCTAGGATTCTACCTCGGTGAGTTAAAAACTCGACGTCTCGATTCACGTGCAAAATCAAATTTTGCCGGAATAGAATTCCATTAGGATGGATGCGTAGACTGCGATGCCAATACTAAGGATCAGCAGTTGGTTTGTCAAAAATCAAACCCTGGGCCCCCGAAAAGTTAGAGAGAAGGTAAAGGTTTTGATTTGAGAAAAAAAAAACTTAGTCTCCAAGCTTTGGAAAATATCTCCACAAATATCTAAAAGCTAGATATTTATAGGCCAACAAAAATATCTTTTTCAAAAATATATTTTTTTAAATTTGCACAGAAACTCCCTACAACCCCGAGAACCAACCCTGCATGCTTATTTCAACACAAATATGCATCAAAACACATAAATCATATATCGTAGAAATATATATGCAAAACCACGTCAAACATATATAAATCTAAAAAAGAGACGGGTTCGGGTTTTACAGTATAACTTGAGGATACGGTTACTTAAGAATAATTTTTTTAATAAGTTTGAACTCAAACCTATTAGTAAAATGAGAGTTTTTGCTTGATGCCCTTTTGCGGGACAGTTTGAGGTTGATTCACAGTTTCTCGGGGTTCGGGTCGTGACAGTAGACTATGGATCGATTCACGGATTAAAGCCACAGTTTTGATTCCGAACTGAACCGAAGTTTTAAATTTAATATATATATATATATATATATATATATATATATATATGATCTATTTATAGCATATATTAGTTCCCCACCATAGTTACCATAAGATAATTATTATAAAACAAATGCCCTATGTATATTGAATTGGTTTTGTATTGGATGGATATGAATTTTGATGTTGAATCTTAATATCTATTTGCTCTTGTTGAGTTTCAATGCAATTTTTGCTAGATTTTAACACTTTATATAGGAGCAATGTATGTTAGTGAAACCATGATTTTGAATCGGATTCGAACCGTCAATAATATGTTCAGTTTGGTTCAATTCCACATATCACACTGTTTGATTTGGTCATGAAATTATTAGAACTGTAGAGACCAGTTTGGTTCCAGGATTTATGCAAAACCGATCCAAACCGGACTGTGTACACCCTTAAAAGTAGGCATGTGGCTTGGAGGTCAGAGCAAGGAGCTTGTTAGCCTTTAAGGCAACTTCACTTAACCAGCTATAGAGAAGGGAGGCATTAACTAAGACGTTTAACACTTGGAAAATTGTATTAAACCCGTGATGTTCATCATATGATACGCCTCCCTATATACCATACCTACCACCTGTAGCTCTATGAAATAAACCCCAAAGTCTGAAGAAGCTAAAGCATCGTATTTGTCGAGCAAAAGAGCTTATCTTAAAGTAACTAACTTTCTCTTTGGTGCTCCACCAATAAAGAGCTTCCAAGACACGAATGATCATCTTAACATAATAGAATCTCTCTTATCTCCATACATTTGGTTGCTCTCTCTCTCTCTCTCTCTCTCTCTCTCTCTCTCTAAGGCTACCCTAAGCTTTTGCTTTCTTCATTTCCAATGGTCCCCAAGTATTGTAGTGCACTCCATCTTCCCAAACTCCATTACTTTGGTCCATCCCAAATACCCACACCTACAATACACTTACAAAAGTATTAGTTCTTGTCACACTCTAAATTTAGGGCTATGATCGTTCACAGACTATGGGCTTTAGCCAAGCCATGACAGCCTAAAGATCAAAACAAAATAAAAGGAATTGTGCAAAGTTCTAATGTATGCTACGAATGAATAAAATAGTAACTCAAATCATAAGAAATATATGTGGGATGAAAATATCACCCTAAAGCAACATCTATCCATGAAAAAGTAATTCTAAAGTCAACTAACCATCATAATGATATTGTCTCAACAAAAAAAAGAATACAAAGTAAAAACTCTTAAGATGTCACAATAGTTGGGTCTCAAGATATCACATAGTTCTTTACTGGCACTTTGACTAATCTCCTGAAAATATTAAAATACACCAGCTCACATATGAGTGAATAAAAAGTGTACATAGTAAAATACAGTTCTAAAATAGGATATTTAAAATATCTAAAAATGAAAACATGTCATGGCATACGATGAGCAGTATAAAATCATCTGATATCATAAATTACTTTTATTTTCTTTTGTCAAAAATTCATATTTTTTTCTTTAATACAGTTGTAAATTAATTCCATACATTCTCATTGTCAACGACATGCGGCCACTATATCATGTCTCAATATAACAATCAACAATATCATAATAGTGATAACAACATGATCATCAGTAATATGTGAAAATTATAATCATAATAAAAAATATCCATTAATGCAATAATAATTAATAGCATCATGTGTTTAGTTGGATCTAATATCGAACTTAAAATTACTATAAAATAATGTCCATGTCTTTATCTAAGACGATCTAGTACAGGTCAAGTAATAACACCAGAACTATCCCTTAACCCAAAGAGCACTAGAGTTACCACGATCTTGATAAAACACATAGACATATTTTTTAGTAGTTAAAGTCACCTCATGTTAAGAGCATATCTTCTAAACTTTTAACATAATTTTAAAATAGAATTTCTTAAATTACATCATATAAACATGAATGAAAAGCTTCACGTAACATATAAATAAGAGGAAATTAATTTGGGATCCTATTGAGGACTTGTATTTCATTAAATTATAAACACTTTTTCAATATTCTATTAAGTGGTATTTTTAAAATTTTTAATTATTTTTGTAGAACAAATTACCCTCTTCCATGTTGAACTGAATCTCGTCCCCTAATCGAACTGAACCATAATCTCATCCCCAAAATTGTCGTCATCTTCTTCCAGTCGCGGTCGTCTTCTTCCCGTTGCCATCGCCGTCGCCTTCACCTTCTGTTGTTACGATTTGAAGCTCGATGGTAGATGCGGAAGAAGAACTAATTTGAAATCCTTTCCAGAGCACCACTCAGCTGCTGATTCCAATTACTCATCGCACAAAGATGCCATAAGCTCACGCGGCGATGCCCAAACCAGAAGATCGACCAACGATTGTTTCATGCCCTCCTCTTCCAGGTTGCAAATGGTGTCGGCCACATCACAGAGATTCGACACATCTTGGATAATTGCTTCCTCTGATATTGTCTGGATCCTATCGATCATAACAAAATAGATAAATTTATTTGGAACTTGTTGGATTAGGTTTAGTTGATTTTAGAATTGGTTTTGTCTACCATCGTCGTCGATTCTGTGTGCCTTTTGATTTCAGATTTGGTATTAGAATTTATTTAGAACTAGTTGGATTAGGTTTAGTTGATTTCAGAATTGATTTTGTCCACCGTTGTCGTCGATTCTATGCCTCTTGATTTTAGATTTGCTTTTGTACAAATGTCTCATTTTGCACAAATGAGACACAATCATAGAAAATAGGTGGTGGATTAAAAATGTCTCACTTTCTCGCACAAATGAGAAATTTGTGCGAGAATGAGATATTTTAATCTGGCCGTATTTTCAATCTGGCCGTATTTTCATAGCACAATAAAATTAGACATTGTTATGAAATGTCTAATTTCTTTTTTCTGAAATAAATATCTCATTTCTGTACAAATGAGATATTTTAATTACATGTAAAAAATGTCTAATTTGTTATGGATGTTTTGGGTTGTCTCATTTTCTAATTTGTTATGGTGGGGGAGTGGTGGTGGGATATTTTCTTTGCATTACTAAATTGCCTCATTTTATGCAATGAGACATTTGCTTGTAATGAGACATTTTGTATCGAAATAAGACATTTATTTCATTTCTCCTGGACAAATGTCTCATTTGTTGGAAATGTCTCATTTTCTAGTGGGATATTTTCTTCGCATTACTAAAAGCATAAATTAGGGATAAGTCCCGTTTTAGAAGGTTGTTTATGGACAAATCTTTTTAAAAAATTATATATCCCACTAGGTCCTGTTTTAAACTTTTTAGAAAATTTTTAACCTTTATACCCCTGATTGTTAGTAATAGCATGATGATATATATGGAATTATTTATATCATATTTAATACTTCAAAATTTTCAGGACATTATTCTATGTGTATCATTTTTAAAACTAATATTGTGACATGTGTATCATTTTATGTTACAAAAATGATGCAGCCATTCAATTAATGTATCATTTTCTGCAGTTTTAGCAAAGATGATGAAAAATGATATAAAATAGATTAACCAAAATATTATTAATATGTATCATTTCCTGTTAATGTAATATTGTACAATATGTATTATTTTCTGTTACAAAAACTCAAACGGCCACTTAATTAATGCGTATAATTTTTTGTAATTTTATCAAAGATGACGACAAACAACATAAAATAGATTAAACAAAATATTATTGCAAAAAACAAACCGACCAAACTCTGCAATTTAATAAAGCAGTTTTTTTGCAAAACACAATCAATGTGAG
Organism: Heliamphora exappendiculata; assembly: GCA_034768845.1. Taxonomy (NCBI): domain Eukaryota; kingdom Viridiplantae; phylum Streptophyta; class Magnoliopsida; order Ericales; family Sarraceniaceae; genus Heliamphora; species Heliamphora exappendiculata. Next base: position 13,220 of record JAOTRH010461361.1, read on the forward strand.
ATATGATTCTATGAATATTGATAACTTCCATTTAATAAAACAATTTTTTTACAATATAAAGTCCATTAAACTTAAAAATAGGTATAAAGGTCCATTTTCTCTTGGATATTTTAAAAAAGAACTTAATGAAATATACAACTTTTAAGAAGGATTTATCCTCAACCAACTCCTTAAAATAGGACCCATCCTCAATTTTCTCTTGGAAATGTCTCGTTTCGCTGCACAAATGTCTCATTTTTTGGTGTTGGCGGTGGTGTTGGCGGTGGGGGGAGTGGTGGCGGTGGGGAATGGTGGTGGGGAGTAGTGAGGAGTAGTGGTGATGGTGGCGGTGGCGGTGGCGGTGGTTCTATTTGAAAGATTAATTTGTAACAAATTTAATTCCACTAATATATTTTTTAAGTTATGGTCCTATTTTTTGTGTTAAATTATAGCATACCAAATATGCACTTTTTATGATAAATGTGGTAGTTTTGAAATTAGATATTCACTCTTGTTAAGAACTTCAGCCAAGTTTGGAATGTTCAATTTGGAGGCGCAAATAATGGAATTTTGAAATCATGGTGAAGATTTGATGGTCATATTTCAAATTTTGAATTTACCGAAACATCTGTAGATCGATTTCGGCAAAGAGTTTTTTACGATTTCTGTCTTTTGGCAAAGAGTATTTGATGATTTCTATTTGTTCAATTCGGCAAACCAACTCTCTATCTTTGGTTTTGGTTTATATGTGCGCATTACATTGAGAATGATTTGATGCTTCTGATTTCTTTTTTTGAAATCGACGTTGATGCATTGAGAATTGGTTATATTTTTTGTTGTTTTGTTGTTTCTGGACGTTGATTGTGGTTTGGTGAATCTGAATTTATTGATTAGTTTGTATTGTATTGTGCTTTTGATTATGTTAAGAATTGTGTATGTTGAGTCTAGTTAGAAAATTATGATCATTAAATCATGTTTTTGAAGTTATATATATGCTAATTATATGTATTTTATCGTTCTACAACAGTGACATTTTCATTGCCATCACAATATAGTTGATTATATATATCATGTTTGAGGTCTGAATTATGAATTTTTGAGGTCTGAATAATGAATTTTGCAGAACAACTGTGAAAATATTAGTTCTAAACATTTGTATTATCTTGTTGATTTTTTTGTCGTCGTTGTCGCCATGTTTCTCTTTTGCAGATGGACAGCCACTGCATTTTGTTGTGCAAATACGGAAAATTCACAGCTGCAATGAGAATAGAGCAAACTATTTCATATGAGACACTAGTTCAGAAAATTAGCAACAAGTGGTCTGATTTGAACATTGTTTTTTTGTTTTTTTGTTTGTCGTATTCGTTGCCTGGCCATCCTAATTGTTTGTTAGATGATGATGATTTGGTTGTTTTGTTTACTTTGATGGGGAATGTTATGGATCAGTGTGTTGATGTTTTTGTTAATGATGTCAGGAGTGCTATTGATGATTTAATGGCTGGCATGGAAGATGACAATCAAAATTTTGCTGCAAATACTAGGAATGGTAGTGGTGATCAAAATGATACAGTTGATGATGTTGATGCCGGGTGGAGGGTTGATTTGGGTAGTGATGTTGACATATTACCAAGTTTCACTCACCATAAGCAAAAAGAATTAACGTCATCGAGTTGGTCGAAAGCAGTCGAAAGCAATAAGTCACGTTAGTTAGAAATTTGAAGATGGTGTGCTGAGATTTCAGAATGCTCTTGCCAAGATTGCGATTGAGGGTGGTCTTGACTTTCAATATGTCAAAAACGACAAAGTAAGGGTAATGGTTCAATGTTGTAATAGAGAAAGCAATGGGTGTATGTGGGAGGATCATGGTAAGGTATGTAGGGTGAATGGATTTCTTTACGTTCGTAAGCATCATGATATTCATACTTGTGGAGCAACAACTTGTTCTACTAATAGCTCATGGGTTAGCTCAAACTTGGTTGCAGGTGTCATTGTCGAAGATGTGAGAGCAAATTCACTAAAACGACCTATTAATGTGATGAAAGAATTTAAGGGGCGTTATGGTGTGGATATCAGTTACTTTCATGCTTGGATGGGTGTCGAGAAAGCTGAGGGGATGTTTTTGGAGACTTGTTACAGTCATTCAATCATTTGAAGTATTATGTACTGGTTACAAAAGACTCCAATCCTGGGAGTTGTATAGAGTTGGAGTATGATGTAAGGAGCATGCGTTTCAAGAAGTTATTTGTTGCATTCAACGCATGCATCAAAGGTTTTAATTTTTGTCGTCCATTGTTGCTTTTGGATGGTACCTTTTTGAAAGGTAGATTTAAGGGAACTTTGCTTAGAGCTACTACAAAAGATGAAATCAAGGTATGCTGCATTTCTATTTACTCATATTACTATACATTTTCTATATTTTAATATCTATTTTGTAAAGTCATATTGGATATAATAAGTTACTATAAGTGTTAGTTTAGATGGGTAAGTTTTTTATTTGGTGGATTTTGGTTGAATAGAGAAATTTCTCACTTCAACAACAGTTTATGGTAGTTATAGTACTCTTGTCTAGGCTAGTTTTGACAAATTCTCACTAAGTAAAAATACAAATTAGTTAGAAGTTGTTTATTATTGTTTTCTCATTTTGTTTAAACTGCGTGTGTACATTCGCATAACATGTCAGTTTACATTTTATTCATAATATTTGAGAAATTATATTTGGAATCATTGCACGTTTACTCCCTTTGTGCTTTGCAATAGTTGATTCGGAGAACGAAGAGAATTGGCATTAGTTCTTATGCAACCTTAAGAAAAGTATACGTCCTGAGAGAAATTGTACGTTTGTATCTGTATACACCTCAATTTGACCAAGTCGAATCTTGGCACCCGTCTCGAATGTGCTCCAATGATGAAAAAAATGAGAGTAATACTCAAAGATACTCACGAATTCGGCTCAAAACTCAAGAAAACCACCAAAAATCCTCAGGTCGTGACATTCCTATCCTCGCAACTGCCACCCTTTTGAAAATCCTAGAATAGGATGTGTCCTTCCAATAACGGCCGCTACCTTTTTGAAAACTTTAAAGCAAGCCGTGACTTTCTTTGTCACAGCCGTCACTTTTGTTGAAACCATACACATAGCCGCGACTTTTGAAAGTCACGACTCTCCTTTTCATTGCCATAAAAGATAGCGGTCGCCACTGTATAAAAGCAAAAAGGTAGCTGCCGTCACTATTACCCATTTTTGGACAGATGGCAGCATCCCAGAAAGGGTCTGTGTTGTTCGCCTTGCCTATAAATAGGCAGCGTCTCCAAGCAGAACTAGAGAAGAGAGACCTGGAGACCCAAGCTCTATCCAAATACACTCCCACCCGATATTTTCCTATTCATTCTACACTTCCCGAGCCTCGTTCGTGTTCTTGCTTGCATTGAAGGAGTTCTCGGTGCTCGTATTGGCTTAGAGATAGTCTATTCTTACCCCTGATGGGCTATTTAAGATGGATATTCACACGAAGTAATCTTAGGAACCCATGACTCTTATTAAATCCTCATTTCTTTTCCCGAGGGTACCGTGGATAAGGTTTATATTGTTTTATTGCTTATTTTTCATTTATTTCAATGTAAGCATTGTTCCTTCAAGTTTTTCATTATTAGCAGTGTCTTCGCAGCTATCTGTTTTGCGTATTTATGATTATTCTTATTTTGTTTCGATGCTCACAAGCACACGAAACATATCAGAAGCTTTCTGAGATTCTGAAACATGACGGCCGTGACCTTCTCATGTTACAGTTGTATGTTTTGTTAAACCAACAATCACGGCCGTGAACTTTTTATAAGGGCCGACATATATGTTACCTTATTTACTCACGGCCGTAACATCATGTTGTTACGGCTGTGACATTGTTTTTTAAAGCAAAAAACGTGGAAACTCTCTTCAAAACCCTCTTTTATTTGCTTATTTTAAGGTTATATATCATTTTATTGCTTTGTTTAGCATTTTCTTCTTTTTATACCTTTGTTTACCTTCCTGTTGAGTAATGAATGGCATATCTGGCCTAGACCAAATGGGTTATAGTTTACATTCTGTACTCCTTCATATCTGCATGTTCTAAGGTCATGAAAACATGACGGCCACATTTTTTTTCCCTTCATTTTTGTTACGGCCGCGACATTCTTTTGTTACGGCCGCGAGGTTTTGTAAGGCCACTAACATGAAAATTTGTTTTAAGCATTTTGTTATTCATTTTTTATATCCTGTACATTCTGTTTAGAGTTATTGTTTGTATAGAGGATGACGGATGGTGGATCTAACCTAGAACCAATAGATTATGATTTATGTCCTGTGTATCCTATTTATTTGAGCCTGTTTTAAGCCTTGTGCGATGTCCATACCTTTTTTGTACTCTTAAAAACCATGGCTGCGACTTCTATCTGTCACGGTTGTGAGCTTTTTTTATTCTGTTCTTTGCAGTGACCTTATATTTGTCACGACCGCATGTTTTGTGACCATTTTTGTCACGGCCGCAACATTTGTTGCTACGACCGTGAGTTTTCTGCATCTCCAGTAGCTTGAAAATAGTGTTTAAATCTTTTCTGCTTATTCTGTACAACCTATTTATCACAAGTTAGGGGCAGAAACACTGTTGCATGACTCTTGATCCTTTATTTGTTCGTTTTATCGCTTATTCGCATGTTTTTGCTTTGCTTTGCTCTGCTCAAATGATATGTGTGGCATATTTAGAAATAACAACCAAGTTGCATGATCCTAAGAATCATAGTTCAGATTTTGTTTCATTGATTGCTTTTGTTTGCACTCTTTTTAACCACATATTCTGTATATGTTACCTTTAAAAAGTTTACAACAAGAACCAATATTGACAAAGTAGGGAGGCCAACCTTATGGTTGGGCGAAAATGGTGCCTAACACCTTCCCTCTTCGTATCTTAGCTCCCGAATCTTCTTTTTCTCTTGTTACGTTTTTTAAAAAATTCGCAGCCTTCTTTTTGTTTTTCTTAATTTTTCTCAAAAATTAAGTGACGACTCCATTTTTCAAAAAGAGTGCTAAAAAATCTTGGGCTTTCTTGTTTTAAAAAGAAAAGAATATTTTTCTAAAAACAATAGATATTCGGTGCAACAATAGATATTTAGTGCATCCCCCGCGAGACCAAAAACTTCTGCACCACGAATAAACGAAATGTTCGCAGTATTGGATATACATATTGGGTTGTTAGAAGCATTTTCGAAGGTATTCCTAATGGCACATCACGCTTTTTTTTTGTACCACATAAAGGCAATTTAGGCCATCATTTGCATGGGTTGCTGATGCAGTTCGAGAGAAAATTGTGTTCATGTTTGCAAAATGTGCATATGCACCCACCATTGAAATATTCAATCACTTGATTAAAGGGACTGAAATCCCAAGATACAATGACAGTGTATGCAAATGGAATCAAACACTGCGTGAGACGAAGAATAGACAACAAAAAAACTGTTATGTCCAAAACCGTTTGGATGGACAGGGAAACCGTCCGGATGGAACTAGGACGAAAAACCCTAGTTTTTTCTAAACCCCAAAAGTTAAAATTTGGTACACCCACAAGGCAGAATGAGAATTATACCTGTATGATCCCTCTGGTTTGATTACATTTCAATTTTTGAATCTGAATATGAAGATCAACACGAAAAGCTGGCAATCTGCTCTCCAACTTAGATCTTATGCTGTATTTCCAAATGCCAAAAGTACGAACAAAGGGTGGTCTTTGATCCTTTGTGCTTCAAACCCTACTGGCTGCCTCTTTTGTTTTCTCTAGTTCTCACGACACGTGAAAACCCTAAGAAGAATGAATGATATGTATATCACACGTGTTGTATTGGCGACCAAAGTTATAACGACATATATATAGGTTACAGTAAGAACCAAATGAGGAAATAAGACATGAGATTTTATTGTAATTAGAAAAACTCATTTTAACCAAGAAGCAATATCCTAAAATCAAACTTTTTCTTGCACTCTCGACCTTATTCTCAAAATTAAACGTTCGAACTCTTGTTATTAAATATTTATTATTCTCCAAGCATTAAGATTACAAATACCCGTCGATTAAATTAAATTACTGGCAATTATATTTAATCGACCTTTTCGATAATTCCTTAAAACCTTTCACTTAACGTATTTGATATGTCGAATTATAAAATTCACTTGTAGAGTTTAACATGATCAAAACTTATAAGTTTTCTTAATGGGGTATCATCAATCCCTTGTTATGACGTGAATTCTATCACTAATTAATATCCACATTATACGTAATGCTATTATTTTACTGGGCTTATTGATCCATAAAATATCGCACCCTTTAATAAATCAAAATACGAACACTAAATATATGTGTCTAATAATAATTTCAGGATTAAAAATATAAGCACTCATAATAATCATGTGGTATAAAGTAATTTATATAATCAGTATAAAATTAATTACTCTAATATAATCATATTCAATACACACAAAGCGTACTAACACAATGAGTTAAAAATATAGCCGAAGTTATACCTTTCCATATAATCAAGATAGACTTATTAAAATACTGTATTACAACCCTACTGGTGATGTATCCAATTCTATTTAAGACTGTGAATCATAAACTTATATTTTACAAGAATAGATAATCTACTATTTTGTGTGTAAGCCGAACTTTACATATCCGGTTAACTACTATGTACAATAAGAGACACTCGTGCGCAATATTAAATAAATAATGTAGCGCAAACAATGCTAATACATATCTCATTAAAATGAAAAAATAATTTTTTATTAATAAATAAAAAACAATACTAAAACCTCCATTACACAAAGCATGATTTTTAATATAAAACCCCCAACATTGATGTTTGAGCTGATTAATGAGGGAGGTTCTCGCGTGCATAGATTTTTACAAGATTTAGCTCCAGAAGATTGGGCTAATGCTTATTTTTATGGCAGTCGTTACGGGGAGATGAGGACTACTAGTGTTGAATCATTCAATTCATGCATAAGAGACGAGCGACATTTCTAATTACTCAATTGGTTGACAAGAGTTAAATTGATGAACCAGATGTCATCTCCGAAGTCTTAGGAAAATAAGTGGAATCAGGAAATATGTCCCACAATGGATGAGAAATTAAGGGGGTTGTTCAGAGACGGTAGCTCCTAGTTTGTTAGTGTATCTAGTAACAATGTTTATGAGGTTCATTAACTTCCATCAGTGTCAGTTGACATCACCAGTATGACTTGTTCTTGTCGTTTGAGGCAGGTTTATGGTTTTCCATGTGTGCACGCAGTGTGTGCAATTAAACAAAGTGGTATGAATTTGGGTTTATTTGTAAATCATTATTACCATGTGAACTATTATAGGGAATCTTATTCTTTGCCAATTTTGCTAGTACCGACCGTGTGGAAACCTGAGTTTGTCTCATCAGATGATGCCATTCGTTCGCCTCTTGTTAAATAACAAGCGAGTAGGCCCAAGAAGAAGAGGATACCTTCTAAAGGGGAGAAGATGGCTCAAATAAAATGCAACAGGTGTGGAAAAATTGATAACCATAATAAGAAAACTCGAAATGAGGCATTGACAAATTAATTAGCCTATTTTCATGCCTGTATTTTATTTTTTTTTTGGTATGGGGATAATTTTGTTCTTTTGCAAGTGAGATGGTTTTTTCCAATTACTAAATTGTGTTTGGCACAAATTTTAGTAGGATTAAATTTTTTTCACATACAAAAATGGTAAAATTAGTTCTGAGACTAACCTACCCATCCCTCCTATGGGATTGGGATAATCCCCCCGTAAAGGATATAAAGTTAGTTGAGATGGATTTCTTGACTTTTCTCCAAATTGTTGCTAAACAATGCAATATATGAAACTATAATTAAAATAGTCCAATCCCAAGCTCCATACCAGCAAACAAACATGCCTTCAAGTTGATACTTGGAAGAATAATTAAAAAGTAACAATTACAGTTTGATTCATCACATTCAGCTAATTAATAAATCATATATCTACTTTGGGAAATTATGCCAGTACCGTAGGTTGAATGGACGATATTAACCAGAAGGGAAAACTGCAAAAAGGCATAAAAGATCATGGAAACACTAGCCGCTAGAGCAGCCAGGATCACCATCCATGACCTTTCAAAGGCGAGTATTAGTACTAGAAGCAATGTTGCACTGAAGGCTACAAGCATGGCAACTAGAGATAAGAAGAGGGCTGCCATTCCAATGCATAACCTCTTGGGTAAAGACTCGAGGAAATCTTCTTCTGCGTATCGCGAAGTGAGGATGGCTAAGAGTATCGCGAAGTGAGGATGGCTAAGAGTATCGCGAAGTGAGGATGGCTAAGAATATCAACACGGAGGTAAGAGAGGAAAACAGTGCAAATGCATTCAACATGG
>JAOTRH010461361.1:21722-62544 GCA_034768845.1 Heliamphora exappendiculata
GTATCGCGAAGTGAGGATGGCTAAGAATATCAACACGGAGGTAAGAGAGGAAAACAGTGCAAATGCATTCAACATGGCAAAAACCTTGTAGGCCATGGCTGCCAAGGAGATCGGGGCCCCATCATCATTGTTATTTCCACCCGGTACGGTAACGATTGCAGCAAAAACGACCGTGGTGACTAGCGTTGAAACAAGCATGTATGATTTAGCAGTGTTCTTCATCCATTTCTCTCCTTCTTGGACTAAACCTTTATGCTCCTCCGAAAACAACATTTGGGGTGTTCTGCCTTTTGAATCCCTCATCTCCTTGTATATTGGTTGTATGATCTTCTCTACTTCCTACATTGTTGAGATCAAAATAATAGTATGAAATGATCAAGGGTGGGCTTTAAGAAAATGAAAACGAAAATGAAAGGAAAAAAAAAAAAAGGAAATTCATTAATTCGCAAGTTTTCACCTTGAACCACAATAGCTCTTTTTGCATCTGAAGTGCAGCACCAGAAACAACATTAAGTAAATTTGCAGGTGCCAACTTCCCAGCCAAATGCAACATGTTATGATTGTTCTCATCTTTATAAGAAGTAATTAAATCCTTGTGAGCACTGATCTGGTAAATCAGGCTGAAAATCTTCTCTTGCCGATGCACGACTGCAATATGAAACAGACTCCGGTTCTGAGGATCAACTTTCCAAATTAAATCAGGGTATGAGTAAACAAGTGCAGCAACAAACTCAACAATTCCAAATTCAGCTGCAACAAATAATGGATCCGAAACGCTTCTAAGCAAATCCACAGATTGTGATTCATCTTCAGCTTGACCCTTGATTTCTTCCCACAGGCACTTTACCAGCCCCACAGCCTCCATATTTTGTAACTTTTTCTTGTAAAGTTTATCTACACCTGGAACTGAAGATTGAGAAGAGTCAAAATCTCAACTATCGGGGAAAAAAAATATTTGCATTGTATGACTTACCTAGAAACTTTACAGAATGCCATAGTAGTCCATTCAAAGAGGAATCATCTGCAAGTTCAATTCAACAGCTAGTAAATTCCAGAGGATCAATTTAATGTAAATTTGTTTATTTTTTCTTTTTTTTTATTTGAGCAAAAGAAAATAAAGTTTGAGATTCTTTTTCCAGCTTTAATAATCAGATCAGTATCACTGTTCAAGAAAGTCATTTCTTATGTCAAAGCAACTGGTTATGCAATGGAAAGATTTTTTGTCAATAAAGATAAAGTACACTAGTACAACCCCTATTGAACATTCAATCAACTAGAGGTTTTCGATATAGTTAATGTTAGATTACTAAAGGTGTTTGATAACACTCAGAGCAATGGTGATAAAATATGTTGATGGTGCAGGACCCAAGGAGTACAGGCTGACCAAGAAAAGCCATTCTAAGAATAGAGAGGTGGAAATAACAAAAAAAATTTAAATGCAGCACATTAGTATGGGATATGCACTGTGACGGAGCACCGAGCACATATAACACCCAAGCCATATTATCAGCCTTTGAGAATATTGTTGCACGAGAACGGACCGAGACAATGGGAATGTGCTCCTGGCAATCCTATCATGCAAAGACCAAAATTTCTTATGTGTAGGTTGTTTCGGTTTGGGAGGAATGTAATTTAATTTATTTATGTGGATAGTTTAGTCTTTAAGTTAGTAGGGTTAACCTATATAAACTCCTCTTTATTCTTTTATTGGTTAATTAAAATTGGAAATAATTATTAATGTTTTTAGTTTTCTCTTAATATCTATCATGGTATTAGAGCTCAAACCCTAGCCACCATAAAACCCTAGCTGGTGTCGGCATCGGCACTGAAAGTTGCAGCCGGAACTCTTGCCGGATAGCACTGAACAAACCCTAGCTGCCACCGTCCTTGCCGGAACCCTAGCACCGAATCAACTACATCACTATCACCCCCTCTGCGTCGCAGCCTCCTTGCCGTCGCCCCCATCTGTTTCGCAACCTAATCCGCCACCGCTATTACCCCCCGTTTATGTCGCAAGTCACGAACTCGATGCTGCCCCTATATGCCGGCATTTTTTTGAACTGCGCCGAAAGTTGCAAACCGGAACCCTTGCCGGATAGCTAGCTTTTGGGGTAGCAGACCCTTGCCAGATTTTGCGAACCCTTGCCAGTGTTTGCTTCCTCTTTGACAGCTTCAACTTCTCTCTTGGGATTTGATTGGCTTATTCTCTTTTTGCTATATCGTTTGTCTCTTCGGTTGTTTCGCAAGCTAGATATTTGGCAGTATTCCCTGCTTGGTTTTCTTGTTCAACGAGTTATCAGTTCTCTCTTTACTTTACTTCTTTCTCCATTGCTCTTGGATTATTTGTTATATTTGTCCCCAAACCATGTCTGAGGATAAATTGTAAGCCATAAGCATTAGATTAACTGGTGATAATTACTAATATTGGTTAAGTGTTAAGAAGAAGTTTATTATTGGCAAGGGTTTGTGGGGGTTATGTCATTGGTTCCATTGCACGGCCTTCTGATCTCAAGGCAATAGATTATGAATTTGCAGTTGCTACATGGGATAAGCAAAATGCACAGATTCTTGCTTTTTTCACAATTCTTGTCCAACCAAGTATAGGTATGGATTTCTCAAAATATAACACAACAAAGAGAGTATGGAATTATTTGCGGACCATGTATCTTGAATCAAATTTTGTTAAGCAATATGAATTAGAGATGCCTATTTCGTGTGCTACTCAGAAAGACAAATCTATTCAGGGGTTTTATAATAAGATGACAAATTATTGGGACCAATTAGCTCTTATGGAACCTTTTGATTTACAGCTTCTAGACAGCTATGTGAAATACCAGGAAAAACAACACCTGGTGCAATTTCTCATGGCCCTTCGGGATCAATTTGAGCCTCTCCGTGGAGCTATCCTACATCAATTCCCTTTGCCTTTAGTTGATAGTGCTATTCGTGAACTTATAGCTGAGGAAACTAGACTTAAAGTACATCATTTTTCTTCTTCGCAGTCGGTTTTTGCCGCTTCATCTACCTCCTTGATTCTGTATTCACCACCTAAACCTCGTGTTGCTATGGATGTATGCAGTTTTTTCCACGAGAAAGGGTATTAGAAAAATGCGTGCCCTAAGCTTTTGCAACCTAAGGGTCGCAATTCTTTTAGCTCATTCACTCAATCATCATCTCAGCCACCACAACATTTACCTCATCCTCTATGGCCCTTGCAGCATCAGCCTCGTCCCACATTCCATTTTCTCATATGCAGTCTATGTTTGAGCAGTCTCAATCCTTCATGGCAGCTGCCGAAGGTATTCAATCACAAGTTTTTGCTATGACCACAACTTAATTCGGTTTTCGTGATTATTGTCTTCGACGTAACTTATCTACCACATGACTATTTACTCCAGTTCCTCTCACCATATGACTCCTGACTTGTCTCTTCTTACTCATTGTTCTTCTCCTATACCCCTATTACCATTGCTACTACAAATGGCTCTCCCATGCATGTTATTTTTTGTTGGCTCGATCCTTCCCACTACATCTCCTTTACTGTCTATCTCTAATATTTTCTATGTCCCTCAATTATCTTTAAGTTTTATCTCCATTAGTCAATCGTCTGATTCTGGCTTTGAGGTTTTTTTTTTTTTCTGTGGTTGTGTTGTGCAAGATTGGCAATCCAAGACGCAAATTGGGACTATGCGTAGAGTTAGTGATCTGTACATTTTAGAGAGTTTGCATCTTTCGTTGGAGTCTACTTCTACTGCAATGTCCTCTCTTTGCTTAAATTAAAATTATTCATCTTTTTATCTTTGACAATCTAGATTATGTCATTTATCCACTGAGCATTTGAAACTTTTAGTTAAATATGGTATTTTGGGAAACATTTCTATTTGTGATACTTTAAATGCAGTGGATGTAAGTTTGCAGAAGTGTTCGCTTTACTTTTTAATAAAAGTACCTCTCTTTTGCCTTTTCCGTTACACGTTGCTCAAATTGATGTGTGGGCTCCTTCCTAGTGGTAACCAAGGGCAGTTCAATGTATTATGTATCTTTTGTTGATGATTATAGCCGGTTTACTTGGTTTTATTTAATAACTCATTAATCTGATTTTTATAAAATTTACCACCCTTTTCACTCCATTGTTCAAAATTAATTCTCTATTTCTATTAAAATTCTTCGTTCTGACTTAGGTGATGAAAATTTTCTTTGAGTTCACAGCATTATTCGCTTCTCATGGAATTATCTACCAATCCTCTTATTCTGATACTCTTACTCAAAATAGTTAGGCTAAAAGAAAGTATCGTCACCTCCTCGAAACTGTCATATTTCTCCTTCTTTCCTCATATGTTTCTCCTGTGTTTAGGAGAGAAGCAGTGCTTACTGCTACCTACGTCATGAATCGGATGCCCTTTCAGCTTCTTTATGGGGCTTATCCTTATGAGCAACTATATGGACAACTCTAATTATTCCCTTTTGTGTGTCTTTGGCTCAACCTGTTTTTTCCTTCTACATAAACAGGAACATACTAAAATCAGTGCTCGTTGTGCCTTGTGTATTCTTAGGGTATGGCATCAATTAGAAGGTTATCAGTGCTATAATCATGTCACTCAAAAGTTGTATATTTCCCGTCATATCACTTTTCTTGAGTGCTTACCTTGTTTTGCTCTACACCCTAAAACTGCACCAATTGCCAAAGCAGATTTGATTCATATTGATCCATTTCCCTCTAGTGTCCCCTTGATGAGTACATCTCTACGATTAATCTATCCACCCTTCCTTCTACTGTGTGTGTTGAACTACCTTTTGATATGTCCTCTCATGTGTCATTTGCTCTTCCTCTGTCTACTTCTATAACACTTTTTTCTTAGGTTTACTCCTGTCATTGTCAAGCTCCACCGCCCCACTCCCTAGCTCCCTAGCTCCCTTGCCTCTCCATCTGCTTCTTTGGACTTTGATCTGCGTACACGTCGCTATCCTACTCGTGATCGTCGCCCATCGGTAAAACTACTTAGTTTCACTAATATTTGTTTCTCTTCTTCCTATCGCTCTTTTCTCTCACATCCGTACTAATTTTGAACCCAGATCCTATAAAAGAAGCTTGCACTGATCATAATTGGATCAATGTCATGAATGATGAGCTCACTACTCTTGCCAAAACACAAAATTGAGAGTTGGTTCCACTGTTGGCTAGTAGATTTTGATTGGTTGCGAGTGGGTCTACGAAGTAAAGACTCATCCTGATTGCTTTTTGGAGAGGTATAAAGCTCAATTAGATGCTAAAAGATTTTCTCAAGAATATGGTTATTGATTATGAAAAGACTCCTGTTCCTATTGCCAAGATGACCATTGTTCGAACTTGATTTATGTAGCTACTGTCCACCAACAATCTCTGTTTTAGTTAGCTGTCAAGAAGGCCTTCCTCAATGGGTATTTATTTATCTGAAGAAGTTTATATGCGTCCTCCGAGTTTCTCTCATCCTCCCGGCCTTGTTTATCACCTTCATCGTGTTTATAAGTGCTTAAGCAATCTCCATGTGCTTGGTATGCGCGCTTTCAGTTTGTTGTGCTACACATTGATTTTCAACCTAGTCCACGTGACTCTGCTCTTTTTACTCGGCACATCTCTATTGGCTTAGTTCTTCTATTATCATACGTGGATGATATGATAATTACTGGCTCTAACTCTGCTGCTATTAGTGAAGTGAAGCTCTATTCGTTCCAAGAATTTGAAATGAAAGATTTAGGTATTCTTCGTTATTTCCTTGGCATCGAGGTTGCATCTTCTCCTAAGGATTACCATTTATCTCAATCCAAGTACACTAGGGGCATTCTCCATCACGCTAATGTCACTAATGGCAAGGTGGTTGACACTCTTATTGAGCTAAATGCCAAATTCTCTATTTCTGATGCTATTACTCTTAGTCTATCTCATTGTAACCTGTCCTGATATTACCTATGATGTCCACATAATTAGTTAATTTGTCTCGTCCCCCCAGCTTATTCGGCTGCTTTACTACGCATTTTGCATTATGTCCGTAGTACTATTCTTCAATGCCTTCCCTCTTCCACTTTGAGTTTAAATCTTAAGGCTTATGTTGATGCCAATTGGGCGAGAGATACTTCTGGTTGAAAGTCCACTGGTTTTTATGGTTTTCTTGGGGATTACTTGCTTGTTCCACAGCAGAAGCTGAATATCTTGCAATAGCCCATGCTACTGCTGGGATAATGTGGCTTCGGTGGCTTCTGTATGATATTGGTGTCTCGCTCCCTTTATCTACCCCTTTATATTATGACAACAAAAGTGCTATTCATACTACTCATAATTTGATTTTCCATGAGATCACAAAGCATATTGAGATTAAGTATCATTTTATTCGCCAACGTCTTCAGTTCGGCACTATTACTTTTCCTTTTGTACCAACCTCGCTGCAATTGGCCAATTTCTTCACTAAAACACACTATTTCTCATTTTTGTTTTTTGTTTTGGGCAAACTCTCTATGCTCTCAATTCTTGCATCCTGAGTTTGAGTAGGGTGTGAGGAATGTAATTTAATTTATTTATGTGGGTAGTTTAGTCTTTAAGTTAGTAGGGTTAACCTATATGAACTCCTCTTTATTCTTGTTTTGATTAATTAAGATTGGGAATACGTTGTTAATGTTTTTGGTCTTCCCTTAAAATTCTATCAATGCAGTGTGACTGAGCACCGAGCACATATAACACCCAAGCCATATTCTCAGACTTTGAGAATAGTGTTTCACGAGAATGGACCAAGACAATGAGAATGTGATCCTGCCAATCCTATCATGCAAAGACCAAAATTTATTTTGTGTAGGATGTTTTAGTTTGTTGGTATGTCGGGTGCCTGGTGTAGGCTCTGAGAGTACATAGGCGCTTAATATGACCAGAGGTTCAAAGAAGGTGGAGGAGGTGAGAGCCAAGGACTGCTAAGACAGAAACGGTGGCAATGGCACTATTCTGGGTGAAGATGGACATCAGGTCAAAAGTTGATCCCTCATTAATGAGGTTCCTTTTATATAAGGATGAACTAAGAGAAAGCCACAGCTATCCGGGACACGTGGTGCCATTCTCTTGGTTTGACCTTCATCACCCTATGATATGAGCTTCGAAGTTTTCAATTATGGTCAATGTTCCTTATGACTTAGGAGCAGTCAATGGAGTGTTTCCCATCTGCAGATGGTACCACCAAGCTTCCTTGACGATCGTCAACTCTAGCCTCCAAACTACTTTCCCTCCTAGTGATCCCAGTTCACTATGGATCTTGCTTGTAACATAGGTTCTACAAAATTCTTAGCTATTGCGTGGGTGCCCATATGGTGGTTGATTTGCAATCGTGATGTTCGGAAAGCATGTCATCACGGTTATACTTGGAAATGAAAATATTTTGAAAACATTTTGATAATACAAAATGAAAAATGAATTTGAAAATGTGTGAGAATAGTTAGAAAGAAAAACTAAAACCTATATAAATGCATGCATTCTTAATAAATAAATGAATATGTTGAAATCCTTTAATATTAGAAGATAAAAAAGGGCAGCCAGTGCACGAGGTCTAGGAAGGGTATCCAAAAAGTTTTAAAGGCTTTGTGAGACCCTGACCCGTTGTCCTTTTCGGTATTTTTCGACGGGCGTTTAGCGTTTTTACTTTAGTATGTTTAAATGCTTTTGATGCGTGATCGGGATTAGATATGCATGCGAGGCAGGTTCCCGGGGCCATAAGATGTTACGGTGCGACTTTCAAAAAATTTCAAAAAAATATGTTTTGGAGGCTAATAAATATCTGGAGTTAGATATTTTCAAAAGATATTTTCAAAACTTCTCCAGTAAGTTTTTTTTTTCTCTCTGCCTTCTCTCTAAGTTCTTGGGAGCCCGGGGCTCGATTTTCAACGATCCAACAGCGGATCCTCGCTTTTGGCGTCGTGGTCTTCGCATTCATCCGGACGGAATTCCATTCCGGCGAAGCTCGATTTTGCACGTGATTCGAGGCGTTGAGTTTTTAACTCATCGAGGTAGGATTCTAGACCCTACTGCTGTATAAGGGCGCTACGTGTAATCGTGTGTGTTTTTAACGGTTAGATTACTGTAGATCTGAATTTGTTTCAAAGTTGGGTTTTTGGGTTTGAAAATCGTTTTTCGGCGATTTCGGTGAATAGAATCGGGTGTCGGGTGTTTCTTTCGTGGTCTTGGTGTTAGGCCTGGGCGTGTGCATGTCCGAGGGTGTTGGATTGGTGTTTGGAGGCATTGATTCGAGGTTTGGAGGACTGAACCTGTAGCTCGAAAACCTATTCCGCCTTAGTTCAATCGACTGGACCATAGGGGTCAGTTGACTGGATCTTGGTTCTTGGGTTCGGTCGACTGGACCGCGGGGTCAGTCGACTAAACAGTGTGTTTGGGCGTTTTTGGGCCTTTCCAATGTGTTGTTCAGTCAACTGGGGGTTGGGATCCAGTCGACTGAACCTAGGCAGTGTGGTGGTTGTGGTTTTGGTTGGTTTCTTGGTTTCCGATTGGTTTTCTACGGTATTCAGTTGATTGATTATTGGGTAGTCAATTGAAATACTGTTGGATGCCTTTTGGGATTCGGTTGGTTGTGTGGTAGCTTTGGGGGTCGTGTTGTGGCCTCGGGTGTTTTTGTGGTGCCGTCCTTGGGTGTGACGTGCATGGTTAGTTTTGGGTGTTGAGGCACAATTGTGTACGTGCTGGTTATGTGCGGGACGTGTGGGTCCGTGGTTTGGTTTAAAGGTGGGTTTTGGTGAGAACTGTTCTGTAAGAGGTTCAAGTGTTGGCCTCTGGGTTAGATGTTGGTTGTCTCGATGTGTGGACGGGTTGTTCAAGTGATGTTTTGACGGGTGGCGTCGTGATGTATTGTTATACATGGTTATGTGCATTTATAACTGTTTATTTATATACAGATTATGTAAGTGGATTACATGTTTTGGTATCGTTACGTGTACCGTGATTGCATGCTTTAAAACTCAGATATTTTATAGGCATGGTTATGTACAATATAAGGAACGGATACATGTGATGCATGTTACATGAGTTGCAAGTGTTGTATGAGTTGCGTGTGTAGCATGTGACGTGGTTTGTGTAACGTAGTGATAGTGCGTGACTTTATGCATTTAAACCCTGGTTTAGTATGCATGTTTTGATGCGGTCTCATCCCGTGGTATGCGGTTTTATTCCGTGGTTTAGGCATGTGTAGGGATGCCTGTTGATACATAAATTTGTATCTGTTTTGCATATGTGGGGCGGATAATGGTCCCACGGTGAAAGTCCATGAAGATATCTGTTGGCTCTGGTCAACGAGGCTAGTTAGGGCGGATAGTGGTCCTACGTTGAAAATCCGTGAAGATTTGTGATGAGGGCGGATAATGGTCTTGCGGTGAGAATCCGTGAAGATGTGTGTTGCACGGGTTGCGTGCGTTGTGTGTGTTGCACGGGTTGTGTGCGTTATATAGTTGGAGGCTGTGGTCCTTCGGTGAAAGTCCGAGAAGATACATAAATTGCGTGAACTGCATTGTGGGACGGATAGACCAATTTTTCAAATTGTTTTTAAGAGTCGTGTGAACCGCGATCTAAAAACTGTTTTCAATTGTTTTCAAAACTCCTGTGAGTGAGTCTAAAAATTGTTTATATCCTCGCTTTCTCGTTTGCATGCGAAAATTGTTTTAAAGGCTTGAAAGATAGTCTAAAACTACACCTCGTTTTCCTAGCACGTTTAGCTTATACTGAATGCCTGTATAGTTTCTGTTGAGCTTTGGCTCACGACGTTGGATTTGATTTTCTTCAAGTACCGGTCAAGCAGGTTGATCTGACGGTACCGGAGAGGTGGAAGAGCTGTAGTCTTCCTTTTTGTTCCCTTTGTTACATGTATGTTGTAACATGTTTTTCCGGTGTTAGAACCATGTAATGTATGCCGTTTTGCGATTATATACAATACATGTATGATTTACTTTGAGAGTGTATTCTCGAGTTGGTTGTTTGTGGGTGTTTCACGTGACCCGGAGTTTGGGACGTGACAGATTGGTATCAGAGCTCTGGGTTCGAATACCTAAGAGCCGTACAAAGAGGTTGCATCACCGTGTGAGGTTGATTGCGTGTGCTTGACTGCATGTGTTTAGATGTTTTGATAACATGAACGTGATAGCATGCGGGTCATACGTGAATGATATGTATATGTGAGCATGGGAGTTGAATCTTAGGAGTGATAGTCTTGCCTTTGGGTATTTGGGTTAACAAACTTGGAAGCCAAGTTAGAAACGCGTTTAGCTGACGTAATTTCTAGCAGGGAATCTGAGTAAATTATCCAGATTGACGCGTCATTCTTGTTGGTTCTCCTCGGTATGTGGAGTTGTTTAGCATGAACCTATGTGCTTATGTGTTAGCATGCTTATGTGGTTTATGCTATGTGCTGCATCTCATGTTCTGTCTTTTTCATATAGACGTGATGTCTGTGAGACGAGGGCGAGGCCGTGGTCGAGACCATGGCCGTGGTGTTGGCCAATGGGATGTTCCTATCCCTGATGTTGGGGATGCAAATGCTCCCCTGGGACCGATGGACGCGACGGAGTTGTTGCGTGAGCTGGTTGGTTCTATCCAGCAGCTGGTTGCTAGAGGTGAGACCATTAGGGAGAGAGAGGGAGTGCTTAAGGCGAGGGCTACAATAGCGATGCAGGAGTTTAGGCACATGGATCCGCCTACTTTTGCAGGAGATCCGGATCCTATTGTGGCGACAGAGTGACTGGAGTTGGTGACTCGGATCCTGGACACGTTGCAGATTGTGGAGGATGAGTTGCGGGTTTCCGTCGCCACCTTTCAGTTGAGAGATAATGCTCACGCGTGGTGGAGATATGCCAGGACCACAGTAGAGGTCACATGGGCAGCCTTTACAGGAGTGTTTCTGGAGAAATACTTTCCGACTTCAAAAAGGGATTTGTACAGGGAGGAGTTCTACACTCTTACCCAGGGGGCGATGGACGTCATGCAGTACGAGGCCAGGTTTACGTGCTTGTCCCGATTTGCGCCAGAGTTAGTGAGCACGAATGAGTTGTGATCGATGAGGTTTGAGCGGGGCTTGAGGTGAGCGATCAGGGAGCGTGTGGTTGCAATGGGACTTCGTGTATTCACGGAGTTGGTGGAGGCAGCAGTGAGGGTGGAGAACACTATGACTGAGATTCAAGCTTCCAAGGAGGCCCAAACATCACATGGTGGGACCGAGGCACAGACAGGTGGGCGTTCCAGCAAGAGACAGAGATCTTCTGGTACTAGCTTTCATCCATCTGGATTACCACAGCAGCTCTCTGCACCATCACCATCAGTGGCTTCATTTGGGAAGCCAGAGCAGAGGGAGTTGATTTGTTATCGATGTGGACAGCCAGAGCATCGTGTATCAGATTGTTCACAGCCGAGGCAGTACTCGGATTCACAGTTGAGGCAGTCTTAGAGTTCCATACCGGATCAGTCACAAGGGAGAGGGCTGCCTACTTGTTTTGGATGTGGTCAGACGAGACATATTCGCAGGACTTGTCCCCAGAGAAAGAGTGCGCTGAGTATAGTGGGCACACTTGAGAGTTCGTATGTGCAGGAGCGACAGTAGTATCATGCGGTTTAGACTTCCCGAATGGCAGGTAGGAGTGCGTCAGTTCAGTCGGTGCAGCAACCAACAGCGCCGAGTTATGGTGGACAGGGCAGAGCGACATTACCCCGAGCGTATTCCCTCATAGCTTCCAGGGCACCGGTTGTGCCGGATGATGCAGATATTCCTTCAACGAGCAGAGGTACTTTCTGAGTATGCAGGTTTTGGGCCAGTTCCTTTCTTGTATCTGTTTGGGAGTTGGTGATAGATTCTGTGGGTGGTGTGCTGTACTGAGGCAGTGGCTGGTAATGATGTGAGGTTGGGGTGAGTTGTAGATCCCGAGTCTTTGAGATAGTTAGCCGTGGTTTAGGATGCCTGACCTTGTTTGATTATAATCCTAGGAATGGTTTGGCTAACCATCTCATATGCCTGTGTCAATTGTGATCGACGTGGTTATTTCTTTTGACCTTAAGTTGAATTTCGGGGGCAAAATTCCTTTAAGGGGGTAGAGTAGTGAGACCCTGACCCGTTTTTTTTTTCGGCGTTTTTTGACGCGCCTTGAGCATTTTTGCTTTAGTATGTTTAAATGCTTTTGATGCATGATCGGAGTTAAATATGCATGTGGGGCAGATTTTTGGGGCCATGGGATGTTACGGTGGGACTTTCGAAAAATTTTAAAAAAATATATTTTGGAGACCTATAAATAACTGGGGTTAGATATTTTCAAAACTTCTTCAGTAAGTTTTTTTTCTCTCTGCCTTCTCTCTAAGTTCTCGGGAGCTCAGAGCTCGGTTTTCAACGATCCAACAGCGGATCCTTGCTTTTGGCGTCGTGGTCTACGCATTCATCTGGACGGAATTCCATTCCGGCGAAACTCGATTTTGCATGTGGTTCGAGGCGTCGAGTTTTTAACTCACCGAGGTAGGATTCTAGACTCTACTGCTGTATAAAGGTGCTATGTGTAATCGTGTGTGTTTTTAACGGTTAGATTGCTGTAGATCTGAAGTTATTTTAAAGGATTTTTGGGTTTGAAAACCGTTTTTCGGCAATTTCAGTGGATGGAATCGGGTGTCGGGTGTTTCTTTCGTGGTCTTGGTGTTAGGCCTGGGCGTGTGTATGTTCGAGGGTGTTGGATGGGTGTTTGGAGGCGTTAATTTGAGGTTTGGAAGGCTGAACCCGTAGCTCGAAAACCTGTTCTGCCTCAGTTCAGTCGACTTCCAGTGGACAGGATCTTGGTTCTTGGGTTCGGTCGACTGGACTGTGGGGTCGGTCGATTGGACTGTGGGGTCGGTCGACTAAACAGTGTGTTTGGGCATTTTAGGGCCTTTCCAGTGTGTTGTTCAGTCGACTGGGGGTTAGAGTCCAGTCGACTGAACCTGGGCAGTGTGGTGGTTGTGGTTTTGGTTGGTTTCTTGGTTTCCAATTGGTTTCCTACGGTATTCAGTTGATTGATTGTGGGGTTAGTCAATTGAAATACTGTTGGATGCTTTTTAGGGTTCGGTTGGTTGGTTCTTGGGCCTTTCCAGTGTGTTGTTCAGTCGACTGGGGGTTAGAGTCCAGTCGACTGAACCTGGGCAGTGTGGTGGTTGTGGTTTTGGTTGGTTTCTTGGTTTCCAATTGGTTTCCTACGGTATTCAGTTAATTGATTGTGGGGTTAGTCAATTGAAATAATGTTGGATGCTTTTTAGAGTTCGGTTGGTTGTGTGGTAGCTTCGCGGGTCGTGTCGTGGCCTCGGGTGTTTTTGTGGTGCCGTCCTCGGGTGTGACGTGCATGGTTAGTTTTGGGTGTTGGGGCACAGTTGTGTACGTGCTGGTTATGTGCGGGACGTGGGGGTCCGTGGTTTGGTTTAAAGGTGGGTTTTGGTGAGAACTGTTCTGTGGGAGGTTTAAGTGTTGGCCTCTGGGCTAGATGTTGGTTATCCCGGTGTATGGATGGGTCCCGGTGTGTGGACGGGTTGTTCGGGTGATGTTTTGACATGTGGCGTCGTGATGTATTGTTATACATGGTTATGTGCATTTATAACTGTTTATTTATGTACGGATTATGTAAGTGGATTACATGTTTTGGTATCGTTACGTGTACCGTGATTGCATGCTTTAGAACTGAGAAGTTTTGTAGGCATGGTTATGTGGAATATGGGAACGGATGCATGTTATATGAGTTGCAAGTGTTGTGTGAGTCGCGTGTGTAACATGTGACGTGGTTTGGGTAACGTAGTGATGGTACGTGGCTTTATGCATTTAAACCCTGGTTTAGTATGCATGTTTTGACGCAGTCTTATCCCACGGTATATAGTTTTATCCCGTGGTTTAGGCTTGTGTAGAGATGCCTGTTAATGCATAGATTTATATATGTATGCATATGTGAGCCAAATTTTGGTCCCTCATTGAATGTCCATAAAGATATGCATATGAGGAGCAGATAATGGTCCCACGGTGAAAGTCTGTGAAGGTATACGTTGGCTCTAGTCAACAAGGCCTTAGTTAGGGCAGATAATGGTCCTGCGGTGAAAGTCTGTGAAGATATGTGATGAGGGCGTATAATGGTCTTACAGTAAAAGTCCGTAAAGATATGTGATGTGGGCGTATAATGGTCATACGGTGAAAGTCTGTGAAGATGTGTGTTGCACGAGTTGCGTGCGTTGTGTGTGTTGCATGGGTTACGTACGTTGGGTGTGTTGCACGGGTTGTGTGCGTTGCATAGTTGGAACTGTGGTCCTTCGGTAAGAGTTTGATAAAATCCTAGTGTTGGGTGTGTACCACTCTGTTTCTGTAGAACGGTTATTGTGGCTTGTGGGGTCCAGTTATATGTATCATGGATTGCAAGTACTGCATAATGTTACGGATAAAACCAATTTTAAATTGTTTTTAAGACTCATGTGAATCGCGATCAAAAATCCATTTTTCAACTGTTTTCAAGGCTCCTATGAGTGAGTTAAAATATGGTTCGTATCCTCGCTTTCCCGTTGCATGTGAAAACTCGTTTTGAAGGTTTAAAAGAAAGTTAAAAACTGCACCTCATTTTTCTAGCATGTTTAGCTTATAATTCATGTGCTGTCTACTTTCTGCTGTGCTTTGGCTCATAGTGTGCGATTTGAAATATTTTTCAGGTATCGGTCCCGTAAATTGATCTGGAGGTTCCTGAGGGGCGAAAGATTTGTAGTCTTCCTTTTTGCTCATTTTTAAACATGTAGGCTGTTACATGTTTTCTGCCGTTGGGGTCGTGTAATGTACGCCTTTTGGCAGTGAAATAAAATTCATGTATATTTTATATTGAGAGTGTTTGCTCGGGTTCGGTGTTATATTTTGTTGCTTGCAGGTGTTTCACGTGACCTAGAGTTTGAGGCGTTACAGAATGATATCAAAGCTCTGGATTTGAATACCTAAGAGTCGTGGGAAGAGGTTG
Organism: Heliamphora exappendiculata; assembly: GCA_034768845.1. Classification (NCBI taxonomy): domain Eukaryota; kingdom Viridiplantae; phylum Streptophyta; class Magnoliopsida; order Ericales; family Sarraceniaceae; genus Heliamphora; species Heliamphora exappendiculata. The sequence continues at coordinate 36,714 of JAOTRH010461361.1, forward strand.
CATCACCGTGTGAGGTTGATTGCGTGTGCTTGACTGCATGTGTTTAGATGTTTTGATAACATAAACGTGTTGACGTGTTAGGTGTGAGAATGATGTGTATATGTGAGCATGGGGGTTGACCCTTAGGATTGATTAGTCTTGCCTTTGGGCATTTGGATTAACTAACTTGGGAGCAAAGATAGAAATGCGTTTAGCTAACGTGATTTTTAGCCAGGGATCTAAGTAGGTTGCCCAGATTGACGCGTCATTCTTGTCGATTCTCCTCGGTATATGGAGTTTGTTTAGCATGAACCTATTTGGCTACGTGTTGGCATGCTTATATGCTTAGTGTTTATGTTCATGCAACATGTTGCATCTTGTGTTCTGTCTTTCTGTTCATATAGGCATGATGTTTGTGTGGAGAGAGCGAGGCTGTGTTCGAGGCCGTGACCATGGGTTTGGAGTTGGTGGTGGACTCTGTTGGTGATGTGTTGTGTTGAGACAATGGTTGGTGAGGATGTTAGGTTGGGGTGAGTTGGTAGATCCTGTGTTGTTGAGATCGTTAGCCGTTGTTTAGGATACCTTACCTTGTTTGACTATATCCTAGGAATGGTATGGCTGACCATCTCTCGTGCTTGTGACGATTGTGATCGACGGGTTGTTTCCTTTTGACCTTGTGTTGAATTTTAGGGACGAAATTCCTTTAATGGGGTAGAGTTGTGAGACCCTGGCCCTTTTTTTTGCATTTTTCGACACGTGTTTAGTGTTTTTGTTGCTGCATGTTTATATGTGTTTTGTTGCATGACCGAGCTTAGATATGCATGTGGGGTTAGTTCTAGGGGCTGTTGGCCGTTGTGGTGCGAATTTAAAAGAAAAAGATATTTTCTGGCGAGCCTATAAATATCTTCCTTTAGATATTTATTTCAAATTATCTTTTCTTCTCTGTCTCTAGTGTTGAAAACTCACCAAACACGTTGCCTTCTCTCTAACTTCTCGGGGGCTTGGGGCTCGATTTTTGATGATCTAACAGCAGATCCTTGCTATAGGCACAGTGGGCTACGCGTTCATTCAGACAGAATTTTAGTTCGGCGAAGTTCATTTTTGTACGTGGATCGAGACGTCGAGTTTTAAACTCAACGAGTTAGGATCCTAGACTCTCATGTCTTATAAGGGTACTACGTGTAATCGTGTGTGTTTTTACCTGTTAGAAATACATGAAAAATTGATTTATGTTTTAAAAATCGGGTTTTGGTTTGAAAAGGGGTTTTGGGGTTGATTTCGGTGGATGGAATCGGGTTTTGAGTTTTCCTTTCGAGGTTTTGTGCTAGCTTCGGGTTTGGGCACGTCCGAGGGTGTCAAGAATGTCTTTGAAGGCTTCGATTTGTGGTTGAGATAGTGGTTTGTGTGTGTTTGAGTGTTTGGGGCTTAGAACTCAAGAACAGGGAAAATTTTGGTTTTTCTCGGGTGGTAGCTCGCTTGAGTGCCCGATGTCTGCTCGAGCAGACTAGCTGCGCAGGGCTATTTTGTTTTGATGATATCTTCCTCGTTCAGACTCAGAATTGGGTCGTTCTTATACTCAAATTGGAGCCCCAGAAGTATTCTTTCCAATGACACCTCTCTCACAACAAAATACTTTTTGTAGAAAAAGTTATAATCAAAAGAGTGAAGGTATGTCAAGATTTCTAAACTATTTTTCATCCATATTGGCCGTGTGGGGGTTCGTGTTTGCCGTGTTGGGCGTGTGGGAGTCCGTGTTTACCGTGTTGGGCATGTGAGAGCCCGTGTTGGTTGTGCTGGGGTCTTAAGGGTTTCTTTTGGTTGTGTGGTGCCTCTCGGTCGATTGGGTTATAGGGCTCAATCGACTGCTCTCCTCTAGTGATTTTTAGTTGATTAGATTATGGGGTCCTGTCAATTGAAATCACGGAGAGGGTGTTGATCATTTCATGCGGAGTATCGGGGAACGGCTGAGTGTGTGGTGATTGGTGCATCGTTGGGTGTGGGACGTGTTGGGTTCTATAGGTTTGTTGTTTGTGTTGGGCGCGTGTAGGCGTCATGGGTTTGTGTTAGGCGCGTGTGGGCGTCGTGGGTTTCTGTTGGGTGCATGACGTGCATCGTTGTGTGACGGAGTTTGATTTTGTTTCTTAGTTTGGGTTTCCTCCCAATGTTGACCGCTTGAGTGGTGGTTGCGCGCTCGAGCGGGCTGGTGGCCAAGAGTTGGGTCGCTGGGTGACCGCTCGAGTGGTGGTGTGCAGAGAGGTATGTCGGTAGGGGACCGCTCGAGTGGTGGTTGAGCGCTCAAGCGCTCGAGTGGTGTTGGCCTCCGGGGTAGATGTTGGTTTTCCCGGTGTGTGTACGGGTCCCGGTGCATGGACGTGTCGTTCGGGTGATATTTTGACAGGTGGCGTCGTGATGTATTGCTATATACGGTTATGTGCATTTAGAACTGTTTATTTATGTACGAATTATTTAAGTGGATTACATGTTTTGGTATCGTTACGTGTACCGTGATTGCATACTTTAGAACTCAGAAGTTTTATAGGCATGGTTATGTGGAATATGGGAACGGATGCATGTGATGCATGTTGTATGAGTTGCAGGTGTTGTGTGAGTCGCGTGTGTAACATGTGACGTGGTTTGTGTAGCGTTGTGATAGTACGTGGTCTTATGCATTTAAACCCTAGTTTAGTATGCATGTTTTGATGCGGTCATATCCCGCGGTATACAGTTTTATCTCGTGGTTTAGGCATGTGTAGAGATGCTTGTTAATGCGTAGATTTGTATCTATTTGCATATGTGGGGTGGATTTTTGTCCCTCGGTGAAAGTCCGTAAAGATAAGGATATGAAGGGTAGATAATGGTCCCACGGGGAAAGTCTGTGAAGATATACGTTGGCTCTAGTCAACAAGGCCTTAGTTAGGGCAGATAATGGTCCTGCGGTGAAAGTGTGTGAAGATATGTAATGAGGGCGAATAATGGTCTTACGGTGAAAGTTCGTAAAGATATGTGATGAGGATGTATAATGGTCCTACGGTGAAAGTCCGTGAAGATGTGTGTTTCACGGGTTACGTGCGTTGTGTGTGTTGCACGGGTTGCGTACGTTGAGGGTGTTGCACAGGTTGTGTGCATTGCGTAGTTGGGACTGTGGTCCTTCGGTGAGAGTTCGAGAAAATCCTTGTGATGGGGGTGTACTACCGAGTTTCTGTAGAACTGTTATTGCGGCTTGTGTGGGCAAGTTATATGTATCATTGATTGCATGTACTGCATTATGGGACGGATAAAACTAATTTTAAATTGTTTTGAAGACTCATGTGAATCGCAATCTAAAGACCCTTTTTCAACTATTTTCAGGGCTCCTGTGAGTGAGTCAAAAGATAGTTTGTATCCTCGCTTTCCCGTTGCATGTGAAAACTTGTTTTGAAGGCTTGAAAGAGAGTCAAAAATTGCACCTCGTTCTCCTCGCATGTTTAGATCATACTTCATGTGCTGTCTTGTTTATGTTGAGCATTGGCTCACGGTGTGGGATTTAAAATATTTTTCAGGTACCGATCACGCAGGTTGATCTAGAGGTGCCGGAGGAGAAGAAGTCTATAGTCTTCCTTTTCTCGTTTTTAAACATGTATGCTGTAACATGTTTTTTGGCGTTAGAGCCATATAATGTAAAGCTTTTGGCGGTGATATACAACGCATGTATGTTTTATATTGAGAATGTATTCTCGGGTTCGGTGTTATGTTTTGTTGCTTGCGGGTGTTTCACGCGACCTGAAATTTGGAGCGTGACAGAATGGTATCAGATCTCTGTGTTCGAATACCTAAGAGCCGTTAGAAGAGGTTGTATCACCGTGTGAGGTTGATTGCATGTGCTTGACTGCATGTGTTTAGATGTTTTGATAACATGAACGTGTTGACGTGTTAGGTGTGAGAATGATGTGTATATGTGAGTATGGGGGTTGAACCTTAGGATTGATTAGTCTTGCGTTTGGGCATTTGGTTTAACAAACTTGGGAGCCAAGTTAGAAGCGCATTAGCTGACGTAATTTCTAGCCAGGAATCTAAGTAGGTTGTCCAGATTGACGCGTCATTCTTGTCGGTTCTCCTCGGTATGTGGAGTTTGTTTAGTATGAACATATGTGGCTACGTGTTGACATGCTTATATGCTTAGTGTTTTTGTTCATGCGACATGTTGCATCTTGTGTTCGGTCTTTTCGTTCATATAGACATGACGTTTACGTGGAGAGGGCGAGGCTGTGTTCGAGACTGTGGCCATGGGTTTAGAGTTGGTGGTGGACTTCGCGGGTGGTGTGCTGTGTTGAGACAATGGTTGGTGAGTATGTGAGGTTGGGGTGAGTTTGTAGATCCCGTGTTGTTGAGATCGTTAGCCGTTGTCTAGGATACCTGATCTTGTTTGACTATAGGAATGATTTGATTGACCTTATATCATAGGAATGATTTGGTTGACCATCTCTCGTGCTTGTGTAGATTGTGATCGAAGAGTTGTTTTCTTTTGACCTTGCTTTGAATTTTGGGGACGAAATTCCTTTAAGGTGGGTAGAGTTATGAGACCCTGGCCCGTTTTCTTTTTCGGCATTTTTTGACAAATGTTTAGTGTTTTCATTGCTGCATGTTTTTGTGTTTTGATAAATGATTGGGCTTAGATATGCATGTGGGGTTAGTTTCCGGGGCCGTTGGCCGTTGTGGTGCGAATTTTAAATATATATATATATATATATATATATATATATATATTTTCGGGCGAGCCAATAAATACCTTCCTTTAGATATTTATTTCAAAATATATTTTCTTCTCTCTCTCTAGCTTTGAAAACTCACCAAACGCTCTACCTTCTCTCTAACTTCTCGGGGGCCCGGGGCTTGATTTTTGAGGATCCAACAACAGATCCTTGCTATTGGCATGGTGGGCTACGCGTTCATCTGCATAAAATTTTAGTTTGGCAAAATTCGTTGTTGCACGCGGATCAAAACGTCGAATTTTCAACTCAACGAGGTAGGACCCTAGATTCTCATATCTTATAAGGGTGCTACGTATAATCGTATATTTTTTTACCTATTAAAATGCATGAAAACCCAATTTACGTTTTTAAAAATCGGGTTTTGGTTTGAAAAGGGGTTTTGGGGCTGATTTCGGTGGATGGAATCGGGTTTTGAGTTTTCCTTTCTAGGTTTTGTGCTAGTTTCTGGTCTGGGCACGTCCGAGGGTGTCGAGAATGTGTTTGGAGGCTTCGATTTGTGGTTGAGATAGTGCTTTGCTTGTGTTTGGGAGTTTGGGGGCTTAGAACTCAATAACCGGGAAAATTTAGGTTTTTCTCGGGTGGAAGCTCGCTCGAGCACCCTATGTTCGCTCGAGCAGACTAGCTGCGCAGGATCATTTTGTTTTGATGATATATCTCTCGTTCAGACTCAGAATTGGGTCGTTCTTATACTCAAATTGAAGCTCTAGAAGTCTTCTTTCTAATGACACCTCTTTCACAACAAAAGTCTTTTCGTAGAAAAAGTTATGATCAAAAGAGTGAAGGTATGTCAAGATTTCCAAACTATTTTTCATCAGTGTTGGCTGTGTGGGGGTTTGTGTTTTCCGTGTTAGGCGTGTGGAGTCCGTGTTGGACGTGTTGAGCTTGTGGGAGCCCGTTTTGGTTGTGTTGGGGCCTTGAGGGTTTCTTTTGGTCGTGTGGTAGCCTCTTGGTCGATTGGGTTACTGGGCTCGATCGACTGCTCTCCTCTAGTGATTTTTAGTTGATTGGATTATAGGGCCCTGCCAATTGAAGTCACTGAGAGGGTGGTAGTCATTTCATGCGGGGTGTTGGGGCACGGTTGAGTGCGTGGTGATTGGTGCATCGTTGGGTGCGGGACGTGTTGGGTCCTGTCTTCTTTCTAGAGATGGGGTTTTGGTGAGAACCATTTTTGGGAGATTTGTGTTGGCCCTTGGTTAGGTCGTGTTCTGTAGGTTTGTTGTTTATGTTGGGTACGTGTGGGCGTTGTCGGTCTGTGTCAGGTGTATGACGTGCATCGTTGAGTGCAGGAGTTTAATTTTATCTCTTGGTTTGGGTTTACTCTCAGCGTTGACCGCTCGAGACGTGGTTGTGTGCTCGAGCGGGCTGGTGGCCTAGAGTTGGGTCGGTGGGTGACCGCTCGAGCAGTGGTTGAGAGCTCGAGCGGTGGAGTGACAGAGAGGTATGTCGGTAGGGGACCGCTCGAGCGGTGGTTAAGTGCTCGAGCGCTCGAGTGGTGTTGGCCTCCGGGTTAGATGTTGGATGTCCCGGTGTGTGGACGCATCGTTCGGGTGATGTTTTGACAAGTGCCATCGTGATATATTTCTATATATGGTTATGTGCATTTATAACTGTTTATTTATGTACGGATTATGTAAGTAAATTACATGTTTTGGTATCGTTACGTGTACCGTGATTGCATGCTTTAGAACTCAAAAGTTTTATAGGCATAGTTATGTGGCATATGAGAACAGATGCATGTGATGCATGTTGCATGAGTTGCAGGTGTTGTGTGAGTCGCGTGTGTAACATGTGATGTTATTTCTGTAACGTAGTGATAGTACATGGCTTTATGCATTTAAACCCTGGTTTAGTATGCATGTTTTGATGCGGTCTTATCCCGCGGTATACGATTTTATCCCGTGGTTTAGGCATGTGTAGAGATGCCTGTTAATGCGTTGATTTGTATATATTTGCATGTGTGGGTGGATTTTGGTCCCTCAGTGAAAGTCCGTAAAGATATGTATATGAGGGACGGATAATGGTCCCACGGTGAAAGTCTATGAAGAAATACGTTAGCTCTGGTCAACAAGGCCTTAGTAAGGGTGAATAATGGTCCTGCGGTGAAAGTCCATGTAAATATGTGATGAGGGCGTATAATGGTCCTGCGGTGAAAGTCCGTGAAGATATGTGATGAGGGCGTATAATGATCCTACGGTGAAAGTTCGTGAAGATGTGTGTTGCACGGGTTGCATGCGTCGTGTGTGTTGCACGGGTTGCGTGCGTTAAGTGTGTTGCACAGGTTATGTGCATTGCATAGTTGGGGCTATGGACCTTTGGTGAGTGTCCAAGAAAATTCTTGTGATGGGTGTGTACCACCGTGTTTCTGTAGAACTGTTATTGTGGCTTGTGAGGGCCGATTATATGTATCATGGATTGCATGTACTGCATTGTGAGATAGATAAAACCAATTTTAAATTATTTTTAAGACTCGTGTGAATAGTGATCTAAAGACCCTTTTTCGACTATTTTCACGGCTCTTGTGAGTGAGTCAAAAGATGGTTTGTCTCCTCGTTTTCCCATTGCATGTGAAAACTCGTTTTGAAGGCATGAAAAAGAGTCGAAAACTGCACCTCGTTTCCCTAGCATGTTTAGCTTATACTTCATGTGCTGTCTAGTTTTCGTTGAGCTTTGGCTCACGGTGTGCGATTTGAAATATTTTTTAGGTACTAGTCACGCAGGTTGATCTGGAGGTGTCGGAGGGGCGGAAGATCTGTAGTCTTCCTTTTTGCTTGTTTTTAAACATGTATGCTGTAACATGTTTTTTGGCATTGGGCCGTGTAATGTAAGCCTTTTGGCAGTGACATACAATGTATGTATGTTTTATATTGAGAGTGTATTCCTAGGTTCGGTGTTATGTTTGGTTGCTTACAGCTGTTTCACGTGATCCAAAGTTTAAGGCGTAACAAAATGATATCAGAGCTTTGGGTTCGAATACCTAAGAGTCGTGGGAAGAGGTTGCATCACCATGTGAGGTTGATTGCGTGTACTTGATTGGATGTGTTTAGATATTTTGAGAACATAAACATGTTGACATGTTAGGTGTGAGAATGATGTGTATATGTGAGCATGGGGGTTGAACCTTACGATTGATTAGTCTTGCCTTTGGGCGGTTGGATTAACAAACTTGGGAGCCAAGTTAGAAATGAGTTTAGCCAACGTGATTTCTAAATAGAAATCTAAGTAGGTTGTCCAGATTGACGCATCATTCTTGTCGGTTCTCCTCGGTATGTGGAGTTTGTTTAGCATGAACCTATGTGGCTACGTGTTGGCATGCTTATATGCTTAGTGTTTATGTTCATGCGGCATGTTGCAACTTGTGTTCTGTCTTTCCGTTCATATAGACATGATGTTTGCGTGGAGAGGGCGAGGTTGTGTTCGAGGCCATGACCATGGGTTTGGAGTTGGTGGTGGACTCTGTGGGTGGTGTGTTGTGTTGAGACAACGGTTAGTAAGGATGTGAGGTTGGGGTGAGTTGGTAGATCACGTGTTGTTGAGATCATTAGCCGTTGTTTAGGATAACTGCCTTGTTTGACTACATCTTAGGAATGGTTTGGCTGACCATCTCTCGTGCTTGTGTCGATTGTGATCGACAGGTTGTTTCCTTTTGACCTTGTGTTGAATTTCGGGGACAAAATTCCTTTAAGGAGGGTAGAGTTGTGAGATCCTAACCCATTTTCTTTTTCGGCATTTTTCGACGCGTGTTTAGTGGTTTTTTTGCTGCATATTTATATGTGTTTTGATGCATGATCGGGCTTAGATATGAATGTGAGGTTAGTTCCCGGGGCCGTTGGACGTTGTGGTGCGAATTTTAAAAAAAAGATATTTTCTGGCGAGCCTATAAATATCTTTATTTAGATATTTATTTCAAAATATCTTTTCTTCTCTCTCTCTAGCTTTGAAAACTCACCAAACGCTCTGCCTTCCCTCAAACTTATCGGGGGCCCAAGGCTTCGTTTTCGACGATCCAACAGTGGATCCTTGCCATTGGTATGGTGGGCTACGTGTTCATCTGGATAGAATTTTAGTTTGGAAAAGTTTGTTTTTGCACGTAGATTGAGACATCGAGTTTTTAACTCAACGAAATAGGACCTTAGACTCTCATGTCTTATAAGGGTGCTACGTGTAATGGTGTGTGTTTTTACCGGTTAAAAATGTATGAAAAATCGATTTATGTTTTGAAAAATTGGGTTTTGATTTGAAAAGGGGTTTTGGGGTTGATTTCAGTGGATAGAATTGGGTTTTGAGTTTTTCTTTCGAGGTTTTGTGCTACCTTCAGGTTTAGGCACGTCCGAGGGTGTCGAGAATGTGTTTGGAGGCTTCGATTTGTGGTTGAGATAGTGGTTTGTGTGTGTTCGAGAATTTGGCGGCTTAAAACTCAAGAACGGAGAAAATTTGGGTTTTTTTCGGGTGGTAGCTCGCTCGAGAGCCCGATGTCCGCTCGAGCGAACTGGCTGCACTGTGCCATTTTGTTTTGATGATATCTTCCTCGTCCAGACTCGGAATTGGGTCGTTCTTGTACTCAAATTGAAGCCCCAAAAGTCTTATTTCCAATGACACCTCTCTCACAACAAAATTCTTTTTGTAGAAAGGTTATGATCAAAAGAGTGAAGGTATGTTAAGATTTCCAAACTGTTTTTCATCCATGTTGGCCATGTTAGCCGTGTGGTTGTTCGTGTTTTTTGTGTTGGGCGTGTGGGAGTGTGTGTTGGCCGTGTTAGGTGTGTGGAAGCCCGTTTTGGTTGTGTTGGGGCCTTGAGGGTTTCTTTTGGTTGTGCGGTGGCCTCTCAGTCGATTGGGTTATAGGGCTCGATCGACTGCTCTCCTCTAGTGATTTTTAGCTGATTGGATTATGGGGTCCTATCAATTGAAGTCATAGAGAGGGTGTTAGTCATTTTCTGCGGGGTGTTGGAGCACGGTTGAGTTTGTGGTGATTAGTGCATCTTTGGGTGCGGGACGTGTTGGGTCTGGTGTTCTTTCTAGAGATGGGGTTTTGGTGAGAACCGTTTTGTGGGAGGTTTGTGTTGGCGCTTGGTTAGGTTGTGTTCTGTAGGTTTGTTGTTTGTGTTGGGCGCGTGTGGGTATTGTGGGTTTGTGTTGGGCGCGTATGGGCATCGTGGGTTTGTGTTAGGTACGTGTGGGCGTCGTGGGTTTGTGTTAGGTGTATGACGTGCATCGTTGCGAGCAGCGGTTTGATTTTGTTTCTTGGTTTGGGTTACCTCCTAGTGTTGACCGCTCGAGTGGTGGTTGTGCGCTCAAGTGGGCTGGTGGCCGAGAGTTGAGTCGGTGGGTGATCGCTCGAGCGGTGGTTGAGCGCTCGAGCGGTGGTATGGTAGAGAGGTATGTCGGTAGGGGACCGCTCGAGCGGTGGTTGAGCGCTCGAGAAATGGTGTGGTAGAGAGGTATGTCAGTAGGGGACCGCTCGAGTGGTGTTGGCCTCTGAGTTAGATGTTGGTTTTCCCGGTGTGTGGACGGGTCCCGGTGTTTGGACGGATCATTCGGGTGATGTTTTGACGGGTGGCATCGTGATGTATTGCTATACATGGTTATGTGCATTTATAACTATTTTTTTATGTACCGATTATGTAAGTGGATTACATGTTTTGGTATCATTTCGTGTACCGTGATTGCATGCTTTAGAACTCAGAAGTTTTATAGGCATGGCTATGTGGAATATGGGAACGGATGGATGTGATACATGATGAACGAGTTGCAGGAGTTGTGTGAGTCGCGTGTGTAACATGTGACGTGATTTCTGTAACGTAGTGATGGTACGTGGCTTTATGCATTTAAACCCTGGTTTAGTATGCATGTTTTGATGCGGACTTATCCCGCGGTATACGGTTTTATCCTGTGGTTTAGGCTTATGCAGTGATGCCTGTTAATACGTAGATTTGTATCTGTTTGCATATGTGGGGCAGATTTTTGTCCCTCGGTGAAAGTCTGTAAATATATGCATATGAGGGGCGAATAATGGTCCCACGGTGAAAGTTCATGAAGATATACGTTGGCTCTGGTCAACAAGGCCTTAGTTAGGGTGGATAATGGTCCTGCGGTAAAAGTCTGTGAAGATATGTGATGAGGGCATATAATGGTCCTACGGTGAAAGTCTGTGAAGATGTGTGTTGAATGGGTTGCGTGTGTTAAGTGTGTTGCACGGGTTGTGTACGTTGCGTAGTTGGGGCTATGGTCCTTCGGTGAGAGTCCGAGAAAATCATTGTGATGGGTGTGTACCACCGTGTTTCTACAGAACTGTTATTGTGACTTGTGAGGGCTGGTTATATGTATCATGGATTGCATGTACTGTATTATGGGACGGATAAAACCAATTTTAAATTATTTTTAAGACTCGTGTGAATCACGATCTAAAGACCCTTTTTCAACTATTTTCAGGGCTCTTGTGAGTGAGTCAAAAGATCATTTTTATACTCGCTTTCCCATTGCATGTAAAAACTCATTTTGAATGCTTGAAAGAAAGTCGAAAACTGCACCTCGTTTTCCCAGCATGTTTAGCTTATACTTCATGTGCTGTTTAGTTTCTACTGAGCTTTGGCTCCCGATGTGGGATTCAAAATATTTTTCAGGTACCGATCATGCAGGTTGATCTTGAGGTGCCGGAGGGGTGGAAGATCTATAGTCTTTCTTTTTGCTCGTTTTTAAACATGTATGCTGTAACATGTTTTCTAGTGTTGGGGCCGTGTAATGTAAGGCTTTTGGCGGTGATATATAATGCATGTATCTTTTTATATTGAGAGTGTATTCTCGGGTTCGGTGTTATGCTTGGTTGCTTATGGGTGTTTCACATGACCTGGAGTTTGGGGCGTGACAGAAGCACTGGACTAGTTCCCATTTAGGCACCTGATGATGAGGACATGCTCTAATAAGATCCTTAAGGCATTCCCAAGTCTCGTAGAAGGACTCGCCGTCGAGTTAAGTGAAACTTATGATAGCGCATTTAATTTGGTTGGTCTTGCCTATAGGAAAATATTTTTTAAGGAATTCTTATTGAAGTTTAGCCAAAGTAGTGATAGTGTTCCGTTCTAGAGAATTATGCTAGTGTTTGACTTTATCTTTAAGGGAGAATGGGAATAGTTTCATTTTAAGGGCCTCGTCAGAGAAATTACTAATTTTGACCATTGAGCACATTTCTAGGAATTCATCTATCTATTTTTCCAGTCCTCATTACCAAATCCACAAAAGATTGGAGCATTTGAATGACATTGGATTTGATTTCATAGTGCGTGGCTCCAACTGCAAGGGACTGGAGATAGGAAGGTGACACATACTCTAAAGGAGTACAGTACTCAATCAGAGATTTGATCTGTGGGTTGTCCTGATGTTGGCCTGCCATGGTAGTGGGTACGGTGTGTGATGTGAGTGAAGCTCGTTGGGCCGTCCGAAAAGTGCGTTCAATTCCTGGGTCAAATGGAGCTAAAACTGGACAAGTAGATCGGAGACTGAGCATGCACAAACAAAATACAAGGGATAGGCTACAAGCCCCCCAAATCTAGTTTTCTCTGATTTGAAACAAAGACAAAATTTAAAACTCACAGTGCATGGATAGAGATGATCCTCTTTGCTTGTCTTTGCGCCTGTTTGTTCCAAACTCCTGCCATTGTCGATCTTCGAAGAACCTGAAAAAGGAAGAATTGTAACTCACTGCTGTGGGCATTTTTCAAGTCTCGCGGAATACACCAGATATCTATTGTTTTTCAACAAACATTGTTTTCTTTTCAAAATAAAAAAATCTAAGATATCTTAGCATCCTTTTTAGAAAATTAGAGTTGCCACTTGATTTTTGAGAAAAATCAAGAAAAACAAAAAGAATGCTGTGGATTTTTTAAAAAACGTAACAAGAGAATAAGAGGATTCGAGGACTAAGATACAAAAAGAAAAAGTGTTAGGCACCTTTTTTGCCCAACCGTGAGGTTAGCCTCTACGTTTGTCAATATTGATTCTTGTTGTAAACTTTTTAAAGGTAACATATACAGAACGGGAGATTAAAGACAGGTCAAACAAAAGCGAGAAAATAAACAAAATCTTAACTACATTCTTAATGTCATGTAACTTGATTTTTATTTCTACATATGCCACACGTATCGTTTGAGTAAAGTAAAGAGAAAAATATGCGAATAAGTGGTAAAACGAACAAGGTCTAAGGGTCGTGCAACAATATTTCGGCCCCTAACATGCAATGAACAGGCTGTATAAAACAAATAAAAAAGACTTAAACACTATTTTAAGCTACTGAATATACATAAAAAACTCACAGCCGTAGCAACCAATGTTGCGGCCTAGACAAAATAAATCACAAAATATGCGATCATGACAAATATAAGGTTACTACGAAGAACAGAGTAAAACAATCTCACAGTCGTAACAAATAAAAGTCACGACTATGGTTTCTAAGGGTTCAAAAGGAGCATATTCAACATACAAGGCCTAAAACAGACTCAAATAAACAGGATATTCTAGGCAGAGACCATAAACCATTCGTTCTAGGCTAGATATACCATCCTCCATCCTCTACAAAAATAATATCTCTAAAACAGAATGTACAGAATATCAAAATGAACAACAGAATACTTAAAATACACTTTTATGTCACTAGCTTAACAAAACCTCACAATCGTAGCAAAAGAACATGGCGGCGTGATAAGCATGGAAATAAAACAGGAGGCCATTATGTTTGTAGATCTACAAAAACAAAGAGAAATGGGATATATAAAATGGAGACCACGATCCATTTAATCTCGGTCAGATCTACCATCCACTTCCCATCAAGAATATGGACTATGATACAGAATATGCAAAACAGAATAAAGAGAAAAAAGACCTTAAAAATAAAGGGATAGCCAAAAGTTTTTAACATGATTTTCATGCTTTTGGCCTTATAAGAACATCACGGCCGTGACAATATGATATTTCGGTCGTGAACAAATAAGGCACAAATATATCGGCCATGTCTACGAAGTTCATGGCCATGACTATAAGTTAAACAAAACATACGACTGTGACATTAAAAGGTCACATATGTCGTATTCCAGAACCTCATAAAGTTTTGAAGTGCTCAGTGTGCTTGTGAGCATCGAAAGGAAGTAAAAACGACAATAAACATGTGAAACAAAGAGTTACGAATACACTATTGATAATGAAAACTTGAAAGAACAATGCTTAGATTAAAATAAATAATGAATAAACGATAAAAATAATAAAAACCTTATCCATGACACCTCGGGGGAAGAAAATAAGGATTTATAGAAGAGTCGTGAGTTCCTAAGATTAACTCGTGTGAATATTCACCTCGAATGGCCCCTCGAGGGCCAAAATAGGCTATCTCCAAGCCAATACAAGCTCTACGAACTCCTTCGACACAAGGAAGACCACGAACAAGGCTTGAAAAGTGTAGAATGGATAAGGGAATATCGGATGGGGGTGTATTTGGGCAGAGTTTGGACCTTCATGTTCTTCCTCTCTCTTGTTATACTTGGAAACGCTGTCTATTTATAGGTAAGGCGAGCAATACAAACTCCCTCTAGGATGTTGTCATCTGTCCAAAAAGGGATAATATTGACGACCGTTACCTTTTCACTTTTCCACAGTGACGATCGCTATTTTATGGTGATGAAAATGACAGTCACAACTTTTAAAAGTTGTGGCTAGAATAAAAAGATGCAACTATGACAAAGGAAGTCACTGCCTGGTTTAGAGTTTACAAAAAGATCATGGCCGTGACATAAAAGTCACGATCGTAACATAAAAGTCACGGCTTAGATGTTGTTTGGTGGTTTTCTTAGATTTTGAGTCATATTCGTGATTCTGCTTACTTTGGAGTATATTTTAGCATTATTCTCATACATTCATCATTGGAGCGCATTCGAGGCAGATGCCTAAAATTTAGTTTGGTCAGATTTTGGTGTTTACAACTGCAGTATTATAAGAACCGAAAAATCAAGAATAAAATCTTTTAATGAATAAATCGTAACCGTAATTAAATTCTCGACAACAGCGCCAAAAATTGGTTCGTGTCATACCATACTAAAAATAATTATTTAAAATCTTATTTTAACTACTAACTCGTAGAATAGTGACTAACGTCCAGATATCGACTATAGAGATTTGAATGCGATTATGATTTACTTATAAATATTTTTTAATGCTTTTTTTTAAGAAAAAGGAGTTTGATTTGGATTATAATTCTAATTAAACTAAAAAAGTTAAAAATCAAAGTTTTAGAATTCAAATAGGAAAAAGATTCTTCAGGGTTTAGAATCCTCACAAACCAGTAACTCTTAATTTCATTCAAACTCTAGTTTATCTCTATTTGATTCAACCCAAACCGATTGTGACTACAAGACCAGTAAAGATTATCAAGAAAATAAGTTCGAATCCAAACCTGGCATACTCTATCTAATTTTTTGGCACAGATCGTCCGGAGCATAACCCGTCCTGACGAAGTATAAAGTATCTCATGTTCGAATATCGAAACACAAATATAACAGTTAAATGATCTCATTTTTACAATCACAAAATAAAAATAAAAGTAAATAATAAAATTTAAAACTCGTTGATCAAAATGCCAAATTTAGCTTATTGACTTCTTGGATATTTTTTATCCCAAGAGAACATAACAAATTTAGCTTATTTGGGTCGAAAATGTTGCGAATTAGGGACAAATCTAATCCAAAATGACATTAGTTGGTGTTAACAGACTCGCTTTTTGAAAAGGAATACAAATGTATTATTGGATATGGGAAAATCATTCACTAACTATTTTTCAAAAGTTGATTTACTGGTCACGAGCATATCAGGTCAGATATCACAATTTTCTATTGTTAGATGCCAACAACCTTTGCATAGGTTTTTTTAGTTTTCGTGAGTTCGTTATAGTTAACAACTTTGATTTGCATTCTCCCAACTAGATCATCTTGATTTTTTCTTGCGCAATCATAGAAAAAAAATCAAATATGGTTAATTTACTTTTTTTGGAAGCAAAATTGGGTGTTACTAGTTGTGTTTCGTCTTTTTCCTAGTTTGCTATCAAGTGTTTTTATTTAAGCACACCTGCCTTTTGTTGGATAACTGACTGTTGAATATAGCCTTTTATTTGACAAAGTTCGTATGAGGCTTTATCTCGAAAAGACACTCTCATTCCACTCGACAAGACATTAATATCCCTATCGATAAGTCGTTGCAAAATATAGTGTAAACACTTTCTCAGAGAATGGATTATAGAATTATGGTTACGAAATTAAGGATTTTTATATTTTATCATTTTAATTTTTGACTATTTTTAATTAATTTTAGGAATAAACTCATAAAAAATTATTTTTAATTAACACTGTTAAACGACAAGTTTAACAACGTTGGCTAGTGTCACTTCAAAAACCTCCGAGAAAATCCTTGTATTTTAAATAACCATAAGGAATGTCAGCATATTTACCCAAATCTTTATTTAAAACTTTCATATCACATGGTCAGTTTCAATTTCTTGAGAAAGTCACGTTTACATGTTTTTCTATGCAAAAATAAAAGTGTAGCCTAAGTAAATATGAGAGCATCAAATTAATGCTCCCAAATATTCCACAACAATAACCATATGACGAAACCTTAGAATAAACAAATAATAAAAAAAGTGAAGCACCAGCCTGCTAGTGGAATCTGAATCAAACGTAAACAACTTTAGCTACTTATGCAAATGAACTGGGAGAATCATTGGATCAGTGGACAGGATAGTAAAAAAAGTTCTGCAATCTCCTCTCTTTTTTTTTCCCATCGAATCTTCATTAAAATATTACCTTACATGAAAGATTAACAAGTCCATTAGTTAAAGAAATTTCCCAGTAGAGGCGGGAAAAAAATAGTGAGATTGGAAGTACAAAAAAAATTCTTCCCCTAGCCCTCCATGGGACCACTCCAATTTTGTTTGCCAACATGATAAAATAAGTGAGTAATATTCATTTATTTTATTAGTTTAAATTGTGAAATTTACTATTTATTTGACTGTAGTGTTCACAGTTTAAACTAATAAAAAATGAATAACATCCATTCACCTTGTCAAGTTAAGTAAACAAATTTGTTTTTCTTGAACCCCTCAGTTATTTATCTATAGGGTTATTTATCTACTGGGGTTTGTATTTACTTTTCTCTCTCTCCTGCCTTTGGTCCTTCCTCTCTCAAGTCTCAATTCTGGTTAGGCCTTTTGGGAATCCGGAAGTGCCATTGGAGCACTTGCTCCGGCTTGCACAGAGCGCTTGTTGGCTTTTGGTTTCTGCATTTCAATATCATTTGCTTCAATGTCTTCAATCATCGTCACCATCTGCTTGTTTCCTCCATTCCCCTTAACTGGTTCCAGGATTATTGAATCGGCTTCCCTTTCCTTGTACTCCCTGTACTTGCCCCATAGAACGGAGTAAAGCCCGGCCACTATTAACACAGCGCCAAGAACACTAAACCCAGAAAGAGAAAGCAAGAATATCAGGTCCGAAGGAAGAGGAAATATTAAGAAGCTCGAATAGTAGAAAATTAAATACACTATTGTTTTCTTATGTACAGTTATTTCTGTTAACTTTGTATCTACCTTAAAAAATTTAGGTTATTAAGGTGCTGTTTGGCATTTGTAAAATTAGAAATTTATAATTGTAACTTGTAGTAAAAATTGTGAGTAGTTAATAAATATTGTAGTTTGTTACTGAAAAAGAACAAAAAATAATTATAACTTATAGTAGAAGTTGTAGGTGCTTAAAAAAAAATATAATTTATAAATAAAATTGGTAGTAGAATGTTAAAAATTACTAATAATAATTTTACCAAATACTCTCTAAGTTGAGAGGTAACAATATTATATTAAATGATCACTTATTTAATACCCAACCAACACAGATCATTCTTTTTCTTCTCTCTTTATTGTACGGGCCTTCATTTTGAATCTATCATGTGGTGCTAATTTTTATGTTTACTTTTTTAAAGTAGATCAAATGGTTGATATCATGTTAAACCTTTTTATTCATCCTAAAAGTTTAAATTATTAAGGGGAGAGATTGTGAGATTGAAATATTATATTTAATAATCACTAATTCGTATATGTATAATATACTATTAGATTAACATTTTTTTCCTTCATCCTCACTTTCTCTTAGATTGAACTATTTGTTCTCATTGACAGTGACATTTCATGAAAAATACAATTGAACCTGATAAAAATGAAAGTGAAAATTTGTTCCCTTCGATATGGATGGAAAATTGGGAACTATTTTGAAATAAGTATCTAGTGGCTACTTAAACTAGGGGAAAAATAAGAACGAAATCTCATGAATTAAAGTTTCATAAAATAGGTTCAAATAATGAATACTGTATTTACTATTACGTTATTTTTGTTAGTTGCTGGGAAGAATTGGGGTGAAGAGAAGCTCACCCTCCAACATAGATCTTCTCTGCAAGGATGAAAGAACCCATGATTGCCACAATAATCATCATCAGAGGACTGAAAGCAGTCACAAAGACAGGCCCTCTTTTCTGCATGACCAGACCTTGAACATAGTATGAGATGCTTGATGACACTATTCCCTGCAATCAAAGACAGACATTTTGAATTGATATCTTGATTGATTGAGAGATAGCTCACTACAAGAAAATACACTTTTACCGACTATTTTTGCCGACCAAATAATGTTCAGTCAGCGAAAGTATAAACTTTTTACGACCAAACTCAGTTTAGTCGGCAAAAGTGTAGACTTTTCGCGACCAAATACATTATAGTCGGCAAAAGTATAGAGCTTTCTGCGACCAAATACATTTTGGTCGGCAAAAGTATAGAATTTTCCGCAACCAAAGTAAGTTTGGTCGGCAAAAGTATAGTTTTCTACGACCACATAAAGTTTGGTCGGCAAAAGTATAATTTTTTATTTTTTTAAAAAAATATCTAATACTATTAATTATTAAAAAAATATTAAACTCATATTACGAGAACTGTAAGTCTAGCTAGTTATATATATGCTTAGAATAATAAAACTTAATTTGATAATTTTATAAATAATTTTGATTACAAAAATAAATTTAACTCTTTTATAATTATATTTTTTAATTTATATATTTGAAAATATTTTTATAAACAATGTACAAATTTTGTTTTAAACAAATTAAAAGGATGAAAGTAATGTAGAAATTTGATAAAATAATGTCAAATTTTATAGGAGCAAGAGAATTGGATGGATTTTATAGGAGAAAACGACATGCTCTAGTGGGGCATGTACAACAATAAGCAGAAAAGAGCCAAATAGTGGCTTTACATAGCAAATGACTAGTAGGAGGGATGACAGTGAAGTTCACAAGTGAGAACAATTGATCTCTTGTGTTGCCTCACCTGCATTTATGCATTGCATTACTAGATAAATCCAATATTGTTGCTAGTTCTTTTAATTTTGTCAATTTTTTTCCTTTTCGAAGAAATAGATGAAAGACCTGGTTGGTGTGATGATGTAGCAACTCGGTACGTTTTTATTTTAATTAATTAATTTATTGTTTAACATAATTAGATAATCGGAATAGACTTCTAATAATTAATAAAGTTTGTTGTATACGAGTAGTACGCGTGGTAGTCCCAAGATATTGAATTGCAAATAATTTTTTGATGTCAGAAAATGCTAATTATAAGATTTTAGTGTTGGAGGGTTTACTTAATGTGATTAAGGGAATCAATTAAATGTGGTAGGTTTACTAATATACTTATTCATGTTATATTAAAGAAAGAATGTTCTAGAGGCTTTGAGAAATTTAGTAATAAGAGATAAAACCTGGTGCCAAACACCCCTACTTCGAACACCCATGTTTCCTTCTTCTCTATGTGCTTCTTTCCCCCAAAACCCATGACTGTCGTCGCACCCCACCTCTTGTCAGTGCCACCGGGCAATATCATTGTCGCCGACGTCACCTACCGCCGCCGATGATGGTGATCACACCTTACCCTGACGATGGTCTTCTTCCTCTTCTTCTTCAATTTTTTTTTCTTTTTTCTGCCATGAATGAGCTTCGAGCGACTAAACCCCCATTTCTCTCTAAAATTGGTTCTGTTGTACGCCTAATTGGACGCTACCAATGAGGAATTCGAGTACTAAACCACAAGAGCTTAACCTAGGCGCCGAAACCATGGGTGGCTGAAGAAGCTAGGGTTTTGAAATTTTGGGAATTTTGCTTCTACAAGGTAGGATATTGACGAAACTTTGATGATTTGTGATGATATGGGTTGATTCTTATCAAAACCCCTTTGAGACTCAAAGAAAATTTGGAAGTTTCTCAAACTCTAGTTAAATTTATGGTTTTCTTAGTTGGTTTCTAAGAATATTAAACTCACATCATGAAATTTGAGATTTCCATGAAGAAGTTAAATAATGTGACAAGATTATTTGTGGATGAGACAGCCAAAAACTTAAATCTAAATTAAAGGTCCATAAAGGGTTTGAACGATCTCAATGTTTTGTAGAAAAGCGTTATTTGATTTGTTGAACCTTTGATAATAATGATTTGGAGTTGAAATATAGTTTAAATTATGAGTTAATGGGGTGAGCCATGAATTTGATTTAATTAATGGGGTGTTAAATTCGACCTTAATTTAAAACTTGTTGCTTGTGGGCCACGGATTAGAAGATTAAACAGATAGTTTTGCAGTGAAACATGGGTGTTGTAGCTGAATTCCTAAGAATTTATGGTCTCCGAATTAAAACTTATAGTTTAATTATAAGTTATGAAAGAATATTGGAACCTTAATGAATTCAGAATTTTATGTCTTGTTCTTATAGACGTGGTAAAAAAAGGTGGTGGGGGGGGGGGGCTAAATGTATAACCTAGTTCATAGGTGTGGTGAAAAATATATATACTTTGAATTTTGTTAGTATTGTGAAAAAGTAGAAAATCTCATGAAAATAGATTAACTTATTGGATATGGGAGATTGGCTAAGTAATGAATTCGAGTTAAGTAAACTTAGGGAAGTGTTGTATAACTCGAGAATGTATTCATGGATGGTAGTGATATAGGTGAGTAAGTTGGTTTTGTAAACAACGAACAAATCAAGAAATTAAAATCTTGGAATATTTTTGTTATAAAACTGATATTAGTGTAATTGTTATAAAACTGAGACAAATAATTAGTAAGAAGTTTTAATTTCTATTAGATTTTGAGATCCAAGCTGTTCCTGAGTATATTATGTTGTTTGCGTTTGACAGGTCATCTGATAATTTGGGATTATCCAAAAAACAAAGGAAACTCTACCGATTTTTTTTGGGTTTTACACTTCGAATATTTTTTTAAAAAAAATTGGGATGCAACGATTTTTAAAATAAGTTGAGTTCATGAGTTCAGGATTTGCGAGATATACTTTCTTTGAAAAAAAAAGATGAGATATACTTTCACTTGCTAATAGTTTAATATTCTAATTGATGCAGCTTAAGAATCCAACACAGCTTGGAGAAAGATTTATGAGATGATGGGAATGACTCTATCAGACGAGAGAGAAATACCTGCTGCTGAGTATCATCAACCGTTTACAAAACCTGTCTATTGAAGTTTAATTTTAATGAGTAAAGAATTTTAATTTTTTTGGTACTTCCGTCTATTGAAATTTTATTTAATTAGCGTACTAAGAGTGCATTAAGGTGGTGGTTTATATGATTTAATTTTTTCAGAACGTTTATGATTTTAAAATGAATTGTAACTTTTTTATTAATTTTTGTATGCACACAGGTTACATGTTTACTTTATGAATTGTCAATAATTTGTTCTAGAAGGACTTTTATGATGTAATAATTAATAAATATTATGTATCGTTTTGAATATATATAAATTATTGATTATAAGTTTATTTGTATATGGATCAAAGGTTTAGTTCGTGAATTAATAATTATTTGTATTAGTTAGTGCTTTTTTTATAGAGTTATGAATAATAATAATAATAATAATAATAATTATTATTATAATTATCGTTGTTAATTCTTTTTCGATCAAAATATTATATTGTGAAAAATAACTTTTGGTGATTAAATAATGTAGTCGGCTAAACACGCTTGCCGACCAAATGGGTTTGTTGGTGAAATGCATTTAAAAAATTTAAAAGTTTTTGCTGACGACACTATTTTGGTCGCCAAAACACCTTTGCCGACCAAATGGACTTGTCGGCAAAAGACATTTAAAAAATTTAAAAATTTTTGCCGACGACATCATTTGGTCGCCAACAACACCTTTTACCGACCTAATGGTTTGGTCGGCAAAGGTCCCTGTACTTTGCCGACTGAACAATTGGTCGCCAATGCGTCTTCTTTACCAACTAAATTGTTTTAGCGACTAATCATGTTCGTCCGAAAAAGTATATATTGCCGACTACACTATTAGTCGGGAAAACTCCTAGATCTTTGGCGACCACCGTGATTTTGGTCGGCGAAGGTCTTTGCCGACAGTCCTTTGCCAACAACAATGGCGACCAAAAACTTTGGTCGGCAAACGTTTTTGGCGACCAAAAAAAACTTTTGCCGACAAAATATTTGGTCAGCAAAAGTGTATTTTCTTGTAGTGGAGAGAGAGAGAGAGAGAGAGAGAGAGAGAGAGAGAGAGAGAGAGAGAGAGAGAGAGAGAGAGAGAGCGCTCTTACAGCATAGGCTGCAGCTAGAAGGTTCATGTCCCACCCAATTGTCCAAACTGAGGATTTGTGTTCCATTACTAAGGTGACTGCAATGGATTGCAAAGTACCCATAAAGCACACAAGGGCAGTCAGGGAGAGCTGAGCTGTGTACCTTGTCATTGTGATTGCCTGTTATACAAATCAAATTAAATATATTAGAGTAACATACTAGAGAATCCATTAAAGATAGTGCTTGAGTTATCAAGATTTTACAAAATGGCTAGGGAAATTTATTTTTAAAAAAGGAAAAATGCTAGCTATATCTCTAGAAGTAATAGGTTTTACTTTCAAATGTGTATTGATAATATTGAATTTTTTTTCCCACTAAACTATCCACGGCCGGAGTGCGTGGTCATTAGCATGACAGTTGAAAAAAATCGTACTCATATTTACAGACTATTCGGAGTTGATTTCCCTATATATACATATAATTATTCAATATAATAACTGCCTCATATAATTGGTTATACACCCATGAGTTAATCATTTTTTTTGGGGGGTAGTTAATCAATTTTGCTTTTATAAAACAAAATAAAAGAGTGTTAAAAGTTTATTTAATTTTTGTCTCTAATTAATTACCTGAAGGATGAAGAAAGAAGCCCAGGCAAAAGTGGCAATAATAAGGAGAATGGAGCCCAAAAGCCAGTCCTTATCAGCAGCAGCAGCAGCAGCAGAAGCATTGGTTTCAGGGACATAGGAAGTGTGAGGGTTCATGTGCTTGGACCACAACATGTTAATGGCTTCACCCTTGTACAGTGTCATCAACATGGCCCCAGCCACTGTCACTATTGTTCCCACAACCTTCGCTTGGCATCTAACCTTCTTCATGTCTACCTTTTCCATCCTTTCCACCAAATCGGATTACTTGGTTTCTCAGTATAAACCAAATAAATTATATACATAAATACATAGAAGATGTTTTAGAAATTTCTAGATTATAGTTAAAAAATATAATCAATTATGACTTCAAATAAAAATTATAAATGATCGTTACAATTGTAAATTTATATCTTTAGTAGTAGAATTTGTATCTATTTATTTAACATATGATACTACAAGCAAAAAATATATGTAGAAGTGTTTGAATTTTGTTTAAGTTTTTTTTTTGAGCTATAAGTTAAAAATTAAAAAAATAATTTATAGCAAATAATCTCATATTTATTATCTATTAGTATTATGAAAATAGTAATAATACTACACGTGCAATATAACTTACCACATTTTGTTTTTTCTATACACTACCAATTATTTAATAATGAAACTTATGTGGGTTCTGTTGCCCCAAGTGTTGTGAATATATATACCAAATCATGTCGTAAACAAAAAATGAGAAAAAATTCAACTGTGGTATTATTGTGAAAATATAACCTCATTTAGTGTAAATCTAAAAATTATGCGCCTCACATTTTTTATGGTAAAATTATCTCATAACTATTTATATTTTCACCCGATTTTTAATGCTAATTTTTTTAACTGTAAAAGCAAGGAAAAAATCTCATTACATTTCTCTCTTTCAACAATAATAATTTGCATACAATGTTCAATACATATTATATTTTATATATATATATATATATATATATATATATATATATAGAGAGAGAGAGAGAGAGAGAGAGAGAGAGAGAGAGAGAGAGAGAGAGAGGGAGTGGTGGTGGTGGTGGTGGTGGATGGTGGATGGTGGATGGTGGAGAGTGAAGTTACCTGCAGAGGACAGCCATAACGAATGTCATTGCAGGAAGCATGTTACTCATGGCACATGAAAAAGTGGGTGAGGTGAATTTCAGTCCCGCGTAGTAGAAATTTTGATCAATAACAGGTCTGCAGAATTCAAAAAATATCAAAGAAAATTTAGCTCGTTTTGTCCAGTACTCAGTAGTGTAACTGTGTAATAATCATCAAGAAATGGTATTTTGCTTTGGGATCCTAAGGGTCGAAGACTCACCCAAGAAGGCCAAGCACAAATATATGCAAAAAAATGGAAAACGTAATCTTCGGCCTCACTTTCCTACAGAAAAACAAAACGAAGCAAGAATTAGTCAGACTTTCGACAATAATAATAATAATAATAATAATAATAGTAATAATAATAATAATAATAAGAAGAAGAAGAAGAAGAAGAAGAAGAAGAAGAAGAAGAAGAAAAAAATGCAGATCCACTCACTCCTTGAATTCAAATGTTTCTTATACCTTTCAAGAAAAAGAGCAAAAGGAGCGATAACTGCAGTAGCAAAGGCATGTCGATAGACGACGAGCACGTAATGGCTCATTCCTCTGTTGAGGGAAACCTTGGTGATGATGTTCATGCCGGCGTAACCGAATTGCAGAGAGATCATGGCTATATATGGCTTGGCCCTCTGAAGAAACTCTCTGAATCCCTCCATTTTCAGTTTTCTTTAGATAAGATAGGAGGATCCAGAAAAAATTAAAAATAAAGATAGAAGAGGAGGCGATCAGCTAACTAGCCAAGAAAAGAGAGGAAGAACACTTGAAGTTGCTGGTGTTTTTCCCAGGGAATAGATGGCTAATCCACCCGCATATTTATAGCATGCTGGAGGAACTTCCTTTATCCAAATAGCTCTCTTTACTTGAGGAGTTTCAAGCGTGTGAATTTCTCCACTTTCATAGTCGCTTCGTTTGGTTTAGTTTCTGCTGTTGCTTTTTTTTTTGTTATTTTTTTTCATATTTTATGAGTTTTTGACTTTTTAGACTAATATTTTACTTTCTCGATTCATCATGATCAAATAAATTTAAAAATATAACTATTTTGAAAAAAAAAATTTACTAAAAAAAAAAATTCACATAAAAACCTTAAAATGGCATTTTTCGTCTTATCTAAATTTATTTTAATTTTTTGGTTAACTTTTTTTACATTTTTGGTTTTTTATAACAAGATAAATCTAAAGAGCATTATCCTTTGAACTAACATAAAATTTATTCACTAAAAAACGAAAAAAATCATATAAAAAAGTTATCTCACGTTATGTTCTCAGGCACAATGTGGAGCGGGAATCATGGCCGCCACCTATATTAGAATTCCTAATTATTATATAATATTTAATCAATAAGTTATATCTATATAAAAAAGTGATCCCCCACTATAATAATAATTTAAACATTATGTATCATTGGACAAATAAGATGCGTCAATGAGTTTATTTCCATTTAATTTTACATCAATAGAAAGTTCAGGGGAATTCAGAGTTTAATCGAAGATGGTTATTCTTTCATGAAAATTACCTTTTCATGCCTACTATTTTTTGTAATATTATAAAAATAGTAGTTAAATAGAGTTTGACTTCTTTTTTGATTTATTGCCTTTATCGATATACATGTACATTGAATTTATGTGATAAAAATAAATATTAGTATAATAATTTATATTTTTTTACCTAATAATTG